>PVIA01005628.1:0-111742 GCA_004024845.1 Tonatia bakeri
GAGACTCAGTTATGATTGGGAAGAAGAGGCAAATGCCTAATTCTTAATGAAGCAAAAGTGTATGTCCTACAGACTGGGGGTCTGGCAATCAGAAAAGGGGAAGTGGTTTAGCATACTGTTTGATTGGTTCCACTGTGTACATTTTTTCACATTTTAGTATCTCTGAACATAAATGTTTCTTATAGTAGTTGGCCTCTTAATGATTATAATTGGTAGTGTTTTTTCCTTAGTGGTACATCTTAGATTTAGTGAAATACTGTTATTCCTAAGAGTAAGACTTTAAAGCAGATCTAGGTTAAATTCTGGCTGTGGAAGTTATTTCCTTTATAATCACACCCATGTTACTTAACACTGAGAGGGAGAGAGGAGGGAAACAGCAAGGGAGACAGAAAGGGAAGAGAGGTGGAGTGAGGGGTGAGGAGGAAGTGCAAGGAAGGAATGGGAACCTTTTCTTCAGAGTGGTTGGATTTGTGTCAGTGCAACTTCTTCCTTTCCAAGTACGCCCCCAGATTTAAGAAGAGATCCTTAATTGGAGGAATTAAGTGAAAACTAGTAAGATCAGTGTTCAACTCTTATTACCTATGCAACTTGCTCCCTCCTTTTCCTTTTTTTAAAGATAAAACTTAAAAAAGAAATGTCCTAGACTAGATAGTAGCTGGCTCCACAGGATTGGGTGGGTGGCTTAGAGAAAGGAGGCGAGAGTTAAATTCCACCACAGCTGTGCTAAACCATGGGTGTAGGTTTGTTATGCAGTCAATTACCCCTTCAAGAGGGGAGAAGTTATTTCATGCAAAAAGAAGTCTAAAGATAGGAAGTTTATGGAAAGAACTTTATTATAAAAATTATTTGCTTAATAGTGATCGATCTTTTCTGTATTAATAATGATTTATAGTATGAAAACCTAATTATAGTTTTTATTAAAAATTATGAAAATTGTTCATGTGTAGTATTAATCATTTTAATTGTGTAAAGATGGTATTTTCATTAAATAGAAATTTATAATGTTGGAGTAGGACCAAGATGACATTACATTTCCTAGTGAAACTATCTGAATCACATAAACAACAATTTTTTCCGCATGTGTTTAAAAAGCTTAATTTTAGCCCTGGCTGGTGTAGCTCAGTGGATTGAGCATGGTCCTGTGAACCAAAGCATCACCAGTTCGATTCCCAGTCAGGGCACATGCCTGGGTCCCCAGTAAGGGGCATGAGAGAGGCAACCACACATTGATGTTTCTCTCCCTCTCTTTCTCCTTCCTTTCCCTCTCTCTAAAAATAAATAAATAAAAAATCTTTAAAAAATTAAAAAACTTGATTTTACTCAGTGTAATTGGTTTTTGTATCTTACTATTTATTTATTAGCATTTCTACTTGCTATATCATTTTAGTAAGCATATATAAAGTTACATAATTTGAATAAAATCTGTATTAAAATTTCTTTGTAGGGTTAATAATTATTATGAATTATTAATGCAGGCTGATATCTTAATAACAAGTAAATTGCAAGCTTTATACTTTGTAGAGTTGGGAGAAATTGCTAACTTTATAGTTAGTGGCCCAAATATTTAATTATTGCAAATTAATAATGTTCTTTTCTGACAAGTTTGCTTTGCTTTTATTTTAGATTTATAATATTAAGCATATAAATTACCTTATCTACCTTATGTTGAAATACTTTTAAGTAAATTGTTATAAATATTAATACTTTTTATTTTTAAGGAGAACCTACGTTCTTTAACAAAAGATGCTCATGTTTTAATCTATAAAGATCTTCCATTTGAAACTCTGGAAGTTGATGCAAAAGTGGCATTAGAAATATTTCAACACAACAAGTAAGTTTTGGCTCCCTTTAAAGCAAGACTGAACCTCCTAAAGTTACATGTAATGAAGAAAATTCAGTTCTTTTTTAAACATTTAACCTTTATCTTATTTTTTATCCATTATCAGAAAATTCAGCTCTTAAGAATTTTTATATCCTGCTCTGACTGGTGTAGCTCAGTAGGTTGGGCGTTGTCCCGCAAACTGAAAGGTCTCCGGTTCAATTCTTGGTCAGGGCACGTGCCTGGGTTGTGGGCCAGATCCTCGGTTGGGTTGAGGGCATGCGAGAAGGGTTTCTCTCCCACCATGTGATGTTTCTCTCCCTTTCTTTCTCCTCCCCCCAAAAAAATAAAGAAATAAAATCTTTAAAAATAGAATTGTTTATATTCTTAAAAGCTGAACATAAAAATTCAGAAAAAAGTCTAAGTAAAAGCAAATTTAGTTGGAAAAAAGCTAAAGAATAAAAAGTGCGCTTCTAACAGATATATTTTATAATAGATATATTCTCTGGTTGGTTCCTGAAAGCCTCCTTCACTGATACTCTGGCTTGCCATTTTTCAAAATGGTATGCCTCAGGAACGTTCTTCCACATGATGTTAATTAATATACTGGAAAACATGTATTGACTGAATTTGGAGGATGGTGGCATAAAAAGATTTACTCACGTTCACTCTGAAGCCTCTCAAGGTAGATACTGAAAACAATAATTTTCAAGTGCATTAACCTGTGTAACTCTTGTTCTTGAAGCACTTTTTTTTGTAGCATATCCTGGAACCAGGGAACTTAGAAGCCAGTAGGAATAGACTATTTTAACTGAACTAGAGTGAAAATAGAACTGTAGAACCAAACCGCCACTGAGTCTTTAAGAAAATTCCTTGGATTATCAGAGCATGTCGGGTCACCATGCCAAAATTCTAGGGTCTGCTGTCCAATAGAAATATAATGTGAGCCATCTTTAAATTTTCTAGAGGCTACATTAAAAATTTAAAAAAAGTGTGAAGTTAATTTTAACCATAAATTCTGTTTAAACGATATATTTAAAATGTCATTGTTTCCACATTAAAAATGCTGATGATGCTGTATAGTCTTCTTCTCGTACTAGGTCTTCAGAATGCTAGTTACAGGACTAGTTACATTTAAGTGTTCCACAGCTACCGTATTGGACGCGCTCTAGACTCTCACGCCAAGTGCGCTAGGGCTTTTCTTTCTCGTACTCAGCTGCCCGAGTCTAGCAGAGGCTTGTAGGACTTCGGTATCTTAGCTGAATGTGTGGGGGAGGAAGGGGGTGGTTCGGGGTAAGTTTGAGGGCACAGAAGAGTTTTGGGGGGTTCACAGTGGATCTGTGATCAGGCCTTGGCTTTGGCTTTTAGAGGTGGGTCAGGAGTTGTAAATATTCAAGGGAATTGCTTCACTCAGTAATGCTTGGGGTGGGGTGTGGGGGGGCTCTGGCAGAAGGGGTGTGGCAGTAAGGGGATGTTCTCGAGTAAGCTAGCATTTCCCAGCCTTGCCACGGGCTCACATAATATTTGTTTAGCACTCTGGTGTGAATAGACAAGGGTCTGGGCAGTAAGTGGTGGAATCAGGATTTGAACCTGGGCTGTGAGGTTCCACCTCTGCTGTTAGCTATACTGACAAGATGGGGTAGATTTGGGAAACATTTAGGTGGAATTGGCATGACTTGGTATGAACTGCATGTGGAGAGTGTGGTAGGAAATGCAGGAATTAAGGAAATCTCCCAAGTTTTCCCCTTGGACACGTAGCTGATGAAAGAACAAGTTTGGTGGGGAAAGAAAGGGTAACTTTTTGTTCACTTTGAGAATTTGGGAGTTCAAAGTGCCTGTGGAACACCCCAGTGGATGTCTAGTGGGGTCTTGGATACCCAGGTTGGGGCTCAGCGGACGTGCGTGGGCTCAAAGCAGCGATGTGGAAGATGCACGTGCGAAAGTGGTCCTTCGCGCTGCGCAAGCCAAGGAGCCGGCCCAGGGAGGGCGCGTCGAGTGAAAAGAGGGTCTGGGACACAGTCCTTGAAGGGCAGAGAAAGAGGAGAGTGGCCAGAGAGCTGAAATAATAAGCATTTTGGGGAGTGGAGGTCAGCGGTGCTGAGGGAAGAAAATGAGGACCCAGAGTGTCCGCCAGGTCGGTCCCGGAGAGGCTCCTGTGGCTGTGGTGAGACACCGGTGGATCATGAGGCGTGGGCGGGTGGAAGGCTGGGGCGTGTGCGGGAGGTGAGAAAGAGCAGGCGCCAAATGTAAGCCGTCCTTTCCAAAACTGTGCCTGTAGCAGGGAGGGAAAGGGTTCCTTTAAACATCTTTTTGTATATTTATAATTAGAATTTATTTCTTTGCTGTGCTTGTTAGGTATAAAATAGATCTCATAGAAGAGAAAGCATCTCAGAATGCTGAGAGAATAGTCACACTGCACAGGTAAGTAAAAATAAAGAAGTTGGCTGCTATGCTAATTTATAGTAAGGTGTGGCCTTACTGTATTTACTGTATTATATTATTGTATGTAGTAGACAACTAAAAAAGATGAACTTGTATCTTATTTTGTTATTCTCATTGCTTTATTTTCTGTTGCTTTGTTTTTGTATAGTAGTAATTGGAAGCCTTAAATTACTTTCAGGAACAGTAGTGGTTTCTGTTCCTCATTTTATTGTTACTTTTATTTCTGCATTTCAAGGGTAGAAAAACATCATTTAAAAGTGTAATTTTTAAGAGATAATTTTGAAATTGAGCAAAATATTATTGTGAATTGCACATGGTGATTCATGTGTAGACAGAAATATGCATTCTGACTGATAGTTACTGCTGATAGTACCTGCAGGTAAGCTGAACTGGAGTGTGCTTTCCGATGCAAGGGTGAGAGAGGTGTGCCAGTGCGTCATGCAAAGTTGACTTCGTGGTCTGTAACTGTTTACTCAGCTTCGTGTTTGGTTGATTTGGACTGAACTTATTTCCTCTCGACATGATCTGTTTCTGGACACGATCTGTCATGTGTGCAGAATTCTGAACTCTGTTGCAGTGAGTCGTAAGGTTGTAGGTTGTCAGTTTTAGACAGTGGATCCACGTGATGGCATGATTATTCAGTGATCTTAAAAATCTTAATTTTGTTATCAATGCTAATTTAGAAAAAGGTTCACTCAAGTTTCGTTGTCAAAGTTTTAGCCTCTGACTTTGGATTTTTGTGTCACAGCTGCCAGAGACTGCACCGAGCCTCTCAGAGTGTTCTGATTCGAGGTGCAGCGGCAAAGAGAACGAAGAGATTCTTCTCCCCAGTGTATGGTGCAGCATTTGATGTTCAGGTTTTAACTGTTTGTTTTCAAAATCAAACCAGATTGGGTGACTTCATCGATGTGACAGAGGGCCCTCTTATTCCAAGAACGAGTGTTTGTTCCCAGTACTCGGTGTCGGCGGCTCACGGCCTCCCCGGCCCCCGCTCCAGTCTCGTGCGAAGGTTCCAGGGCCTCTCTCTTCCTGTGCACTTAAGAGTAAGTGAAGTTCAAGTTTCAGGCTTTTCTGTTTGGGTGTGGTGTGAGTCTGGTCTTGATTTTACACCGATTTGAAGGGCATAGCATTTTAATTTTCATTTAGTTTTGACACTAATGTTTTATGAACTCAGGTGTATGATTTAAAAAGAGTTATTCCCAGGATGTAACCAGATAATTCATAGAAGAAACATTAATTGAAACACTTAAATCACATTGAGATAGAAATTTTAACTTTTCAAATTAGTATGGAGAGGGCGCGTTGCCAAGACCTGTGGGAATGCCGTTTGGCCTCCTTTTGGCAGGCTCTCCTCCCTAGTGTCGATGGTCTCTTCGAGACCCAGGGCCTGTCATGCTCCATACTGATCTCACCCTTTCTAGTTCTTTTCTTTTCTTAATTAAATGTTTGACTTGGAGACACTTGTACATTCATATGCAGTTACAAGAAATAATGCAGAGGTCCCAAGTCCCTTCACCCAGTCTTCCAACGGTGACACCTGACAAAGCTGTGGTACAGCAGCACAGCTCGCATATGGATGAGGATGCAGTGAAGGCACAGGATGGCCCCTCCACTGGGTCCTTCCTGCTGGCCTTTTGTGGGCACACCCACTTACATCCACAGCCCTGTGCCCTGTCCTCTCCCCCTTACCCCTGCCGATTATTACTATTCTGTTCTTCACTTTCATGATCTCGTCATTTCAAGAATGGCATATGAATGGGATTATGCATCATGTGATCTTTTGGGATTGGCTTTCTTTCACTGAGAATAATTCTCTGGAGATTCATCCAAGTTACTATATCAGTGTATCAATAATTCATTCCTTTTTATTTCTGAGTCTTTGGTGTGGATGTGCCATATTTGTGTTTGACCATTCACCTGTTAAGGGTCTTTTGAGTTGTTCCTATTTTTTGGCCATTAAGAATAAAGGTGCTGTGAACATCTGTGTACACATATTTGGGGTATATGTTTGCATTGCTCTGGGATAAATGCCCAGAAGGCACATGTTGAGTTTCTAAAGAAACTACCAAACTGAGTTCCAGAGTGGCTGTGCCATTAGCATTCCTGCCAGCAATGCGAGTAATCAGTTTTTCAAACCCTTGTCAGTATTTGATGTTATCACTAGTTTTTGTTTTAGCCATTCTTTTCAGCTGTAGTGATTTATCAATGTAGTTTTAATTTGCATTTCCCTATTGGCTAATTCTGTTGAACATGTTTTCATGTGCTTATTTGCCATGACCATTTCTAAATCTTTTCTGGTGAAATGGGTATGTCTGATCTTGTCTTTACGTGTGTTCTAATTGGATTGTTTACTTTTATTATTGAGTTTTAAGAGTTTTTTAAAAGATATGTTCTACATTTTAGTACTTTATTAGATATGTAATTTGCAAATGTTTTCTTGCTGTCTGTAGTTTGCCCTTTCATCCTCTGAATAGGTTTTTGCAGATCAGAAGTTTTTAATTTGGATGAAGTCCATTTTATCACTTTTTCCCTTTGTGAATCAAGTTTTGGATGTCAGTTATAAGAATTCTTTGCCTAACTCTGTATCCTTTTTTTTTTGTCCTAAAAGTTTTATAGTTTTATATTTAAGTTTGTCGTCCATTTTGAGTTAAATTTTATATAAAATGTGAGATTTAGGTTAAGGTTCATTTTTCTTGCCTATAGATATCGAATTACTCCAGCACCATTTTTTGGAAAGGCTATTCTTTCTCTGTTGAATTGCTTTCGCACCTTTGTTAAAAATCCCCTGGACATATTTGTGTGGATCCATATCTGGGTTCTGTCTTCTGTTCCATTGATCTGTGTGTCTGTCCCTCTGTCCTTTCACACAGCCCCAGTTACTGTAGCTATAAATAGGCCATGGAATCAGGTTGAATGATTTCTCCATGCTGTTACTCATTATACAAATTGTTTTAACAATTCCAGGTCCTTTCCCTTTCCATTTAATTTTAGGGTAATCTTTTTTATGTCAACAAGTCTCACTGGGATTTTGACAGGGATGGATTTAAACCTTTATATCCAATTGGGGAGATTTGACATCTTTACATAGTATGTCTTCAGTCTGTGAACACAGTATATCTGTTCATTTATTTACCTTTTCTTTCACCTCTCCCATCAGCATTGTGTAATTTTTGCATACGTGTCCTTTACACGTTCAATTATTCTCTACACCCTTGCCTCCTTCCCTAGCTTTCTCCGTTTCAGAAGATGGCGTCGTCATTACCCGCCTGCAGTAACCTTGCTTCCCCGCTCCCCCGTGGCCTCTCTTCCGTGAGCAAGTCCTTCCAGCTCTGGGTTCTGGAGCATCTCCCGAGGCCTCCCACTGCAGAGGTCTCGTCTGCTGCTTCCCGCACCCAAGCCCCGCCCACTCTTCACCTTCACGCCCCTCCTTTGTCCTCCGCACAGCACGTTCTCTGCCTAGCAACCAGAATGACCTCTTCAGTACACAAACCAAATCAGCCAGTTCCTTTGCCCCAAACTTTCCGATGGCTTCTCATGAACAGATTCTAACCCTCATCCTCTCTCATCAAGTCCGTCATTGTCTGGCCGCTGCCTACCCCTCTGACTTCGTGTCGTGCCTGTATCTACCCACACTGTCCGGTCTCTGTGTCAGCTATTCGTCCTGCCTGGGTCAGGCACGTTTTCCCCTGAACGTGCCAGCGCTGCACTTGTCTCCAGAAGGGTCTGCGTGTGCGTATTTCGTCACTGCCTTTCATTATGAATTTGCCCAGCTCATTCACTGTGAAATAGTCACTGGCCTACCCATATCCCTCATTATCCCCTTCAACTGATTTAATAAAATTGATGTGGTCATTATGCACTTTGTAGTTTTCATTACTACACTCTCATAGTCTTCTGCTACATAAGATTGTTAAGGATTAAGGAAATTGCCTCTGTGATTTTACTGTTGTCTGAGTTAGTTTTTACTTGTTCTTTTGGTTAATGTGCTCAGTCTCCTAGGTCTGCCATTTCAATGTGAAGATGTCACACGGGTTCTTAATGAAACCCTCCTTGTAATCATGATTTGAAGAATGACCTGTAGCACGTTGAAACTGGCTACCTAAGGAAAGAGTCATTGTCTGCAGGAAAGTCACGAAGTTTTGTGCTTCCCATTGTAAGGAGTCCCCTCTGTGACGGTAGTGATTAAGAGGAACAGAGAGGAAGAATAGCATAGTCAGTGCTTATGCCTTTTTTTCTTAAATGTCAAACAAAACATCTGTTCTATATATATATATATATATATATATATATATATATATGCTACCTTTTTTCCTACTCTAATCCATGTTTGTAAGCATTTCCACCTCATGTAAGTACTGCCCAACTGATTATGTTCTTGTTTTGTTTAAAACCTGTATAAAGACTTTGCTGCTTTTATTTTAACTTTATTGATTTATTAAATTCATATTAAATCTCTTCTTTTCAAGGCACATGTTACGATATGGGATAAGCTATTGCAAAGGTCTCAGAAATTGGTAAGTGTTTTCAACAGCTAATGAGTACTCTTCTACAAAGAAGTATTCATTGAAATTAAGCAACGACAACAAAAAAAGAAAAGGAAAAGAAAGAAATTAGTTGTCTCAACAGCAAAAGCAGTTTTGTGATTGTTTACCCCAGTAATATTTTGGCAAGGGAAAAATTTTAGTTTGTAATTCTCTTTTGATTTTATTTGTTAATCTTATGGTAATGGTACCGTAGAACTTGAAGAGAAATAAGAATATTACTATATAGTAGTAATATTTTTGGAGGTTGTAATTGTGTTAATTAGGTGTTATGATAATATTCTTGTGAACTTGATGAACATTTTAAAGATTAAGACTTGTCAGATATACTTAAGTCTGCATTGACTGTTGATGTATTAAATGCACAAATGTCCTGAAAAATCAGCTTTGAACACTCCTGTTTTTGTAGTTTACACTGTCATTGGCATTTAGATTTCGTTAGTAGGAATGATTTCATTTCTTGACCACAGCCAGCCGTTCACCCTTCCTAGGTTGGGTGTGCGTCTTCACTGCAGCGACCTGAGGGCTGTGCCGCGTGACCCGGCCTCACGAGCCCTTCCCAGGTCCCCGATTTTCCACTCTGATCCGGCTCGCAGGCACACTGCTCAGCACGCATCCAGCAGATTTTCAAGTCTGCTTATTTCTTAATGACAGTTCTTCCGTCTGGATTCCATTTCCCGTTCTCCTCCCTGTTTACATCCTGCTTGTTCTTCGGTACTTTGCCCGGGTCTCACCTTCTCCCTGACGCTCTGCGTAACTGCTACCAGACATCCATTCATGCAGTTTCTGCGCCTCTGCACCTCCTCACACTGCTCTCTGTTTGTTTCCGCCGTCCCATGTACGTTCAGTTCCTTAACCCACACGGGGCTTGTTCTGTACGCGTGACCCCAAGTTTTGACCTGACACTCGGCACACAGGGTGGGGGTGTTACCTAATTAATATTTATTGATTGTGTTTATGATGATGTTTACACCCAGTCTATATTAATGACTTTACAGGTGGGATTTATTGTTTAGGTACTGCTTAGCCATAATAGTCTTGTGTAAAGTTTATGTATTTTTTTTCATGATAAGAAAGTATATTTGAATAAATGGAATAACTTTGTCTCTTGGGTTGGTAACAATCATTTTAGAAGAAGAAATTAGTGTAAATTAGAGGAAGCTCAAGAAGTGATAAAAACTGAATACTTTACAGTAAGGAAAAATGTAGAAAAATAGCAGAGACAGTAACCTAGAATACTGAGTAGGAATCAGTGAGTAGCTGTTTTTGAGACATTAATTGTGGTTCAAGTTTCTTCTTCCACTGTCCATGTTGCTTCTCTAAGGAGAGTAGGTTATACATGTGGTCCATTGATGTAGCTAACACAGATTTACTGAGTGTTTTATGCCTGGACCTGGATGCAAAAATGAATAAAACCTGCCGACCTCCAGGAAGTTGCTTTAATGGGGTAACTGGACACAAGCACACAGTTCAGGTGTGCGTGTGGGCCTCTGGCATGTAGAGGAGGTGGGCCCAGCCTAGCTGGGGGCTTAGTTAAGGAAGGGTCCCAGGAACTGGTGCCTTCTACTCGAGCTGCTTTTAAAGGATGAATAAAAGGGGCCAGGCAGATAACTTGCTGGCGGATGGGTTGGGAGTTATCTCAGGAGAAGCTGCTCGCATAGAGGCATGGAGGAAAGGAGAGTGTGTGAATGTCAGATGAGTCTGAATATGTGGTCACATGTGGGGTGGGTGATGAGTCCAAAGAAGTTCGTTGTAAACAGTATGAAGGGCTCTCCTTCCATAATGTAGAACTTGCAATGCCCTCCTGAAGGTGGTTGGGGGTAACTGGAGAATTTTAACAAGAAAGTGACCTGCTGGGCACTATTCCTGTTTAAAAGCTCATTCTGGGTCAGTGGGGATGTTGGCTGCAAGTGAAGTCAGCACTCTTATTAGGGGCATAGAAGATGATGACTTTCTAAAATTCGGGCCTGGCAATGAGAATGGCTGTGCTTGAATGTGCAGGGGAGAGGACTGTGGCAGCTGGGTGAGCTGAAATGAGGCGTGCAGGAGGTGGAGCAGGTCTTGGGGCGATGAGGAAGACAGGTTTGCCTGTTTCTTTGATGTGTCTGAGTGACACAGACTAGAAGTACATCAGTTGGTGTCTTTCATTTAACTTGTTTCATAACATGGACGAGATGCTGAAGGAACTTCACTGTTTCTTCCTTGGTGCTTTGGCTTAACGTCGCAGAACCTATTGACGATGCTAAGTGAGGACTTACTGTATGGACATACAGATACCTGTTTATACTACACCCATAATATACTACGTTCAAAACAGTTTTACCTCCCAACAAAATAGATTTAGAATACCTTGTTGCAGCACTGCTGGTACTTTCCTTACACTAATGATTCATTTTGTAGATGAAAAATAAAATGACAAACTGGAGAAACCTAGATTTATGCCTCAGGTTTTATTGTTAATTGAATTGTTGTACTTGATAGTTTAGATTGGAAACTTGGCCTTGGGTGTTTTCTTCTCTTCCTACTTAACTTTCTGTCATGATTACTGTTGAAGGAGAAAGACAAAGGTCATTGTAAGAGGGGGACTGTGGAATGGTTGTAAGTGGTGGGTGAAGGATAAAAATAAATGTTTATTAGAAATATGAAATTTCTATATGAAATTTCTATAAAAAACTGTTCATATTTTTACAGGTAACTGAAGATCAAATTAAACCTGCAGAAGAAAGTTCATCTACCTAGTAACTTCCTAAAATTTAAATGTGTATAGTAAATTAAAATAAAAGTTTTTTATGTAATGTTTGTGTGTGCTTATAAAGATTAACTGTCTTGTCTCCCTGAGATTTATACTGATGTTTACTCCCCCCCACCCTTAAAGGATAAAACAACTTACGTTGTTCACAGTAAAAATTTCACACAGAAATAAGCCTGTCCTCTCACATTCCCCAGATGTAACACCCTTTGTGGTGTTTTCTCCTTGTCTTTTCTACACACATAAACTTACATGTGCAACTACAAATGTAATCTTTTAAAAACATAAATAGGATTGCACTAGTTTGCATTTTTCATTATTTTGAAGTGGTGCAGTAAACATCCTTGTGCAAAGTGGCAAGTGTTTTATGTACAGATAGATTAACGGAGTATTTACTGAGTTGACTGTTTCTTACATACTGGCCATTTCTCATAGAACCTTTTCAGTTAACCCTCACAACCAGCCTGTTGAGAGGGTGTTCCCGTATGCTAACGAGGAAGCTGAGGGAGCCGGATGTCAAGTAGCGAAGCTGGAACTGGGAGCCTGGAGCTGGGTGATTTCACTCACGTGCTCATGTGCCCCTCTATGCTGCCCGCATGCCAGGACATCTGTAGGAAGGGGTTTCTGGTGCTGGAGTTATTGACAGATGCCACCTGGTCCTTGCCTATAAGTGACAGTCCCAACAACAGCATCTGAGAGTTCCTGTTTCCCCATTCCTTGGGCAGGTCTTGATTATCAGCCTTTTAAAAATATTTTGCCAAAACTTTTTTTCCCATTCCAGTCTGAGCACTCTGGTTTCTGGGCTTCGTGCGCAGGTTTCATCTGAAGGTATATTCGCTTTGTTGCTTGTGGATTCATACTTGAGTTTTTTTTCCTTGAATGTATCAAGAAATGCAGAAAATACTTAAACACCTATTTGGAAATTGATGTTTTTTGGCCTCTTGCACTGCTTGAACATCCACTGTTTGGTGCTTCCCCCACTGTGTGGATCTTCATTTCACGAAGTAGCAGAGAGAAACTCAATTTTCTAACTTTCTTTGGGACTAGGGCTCAGACAGGTATCTAAGTTTCTCCAGCTAGACCCTCCTGTGTGACATTGGAAGTGACACTGTGAAAATAGTGGCACATGGGATCCATATTGTTGGGATCAGCGACACGTGGCTTTTGAGGTGGTCACGGCAGAGGTTCCGTGCCTCCATGCAGACCGTGGGCTGGCCGTGCTCAGTTCAGGAGCTTTCCCCCTGCAGCGGCTCTGAGGTGGAATGACATTTGTCAGAACTGTGTCACCTGATCTCTGAACCTGAGACTTGTGAGCCATTGGTTTCTGGCTTAAATTTGCTAGAGCAGATCCTGTTGTTTGCAACTGAGAATACTGACATACAGCCGCTACCCCAAAGTAACCATTTTTAACCTTTTCCCTTACTTCAGATCCTTTCATTTTCAAGAAAAATGCACGTGTCCATTGAAAGTCTTCATGTCATTTGCTTCCAAGAAGAAACACTGTCCTGTTAGTGCATATGCTTACCCATCATTTACCCTTCATGATTTATGTTGTATAATACTTTCTGTGTTCAAACTAAACATAATCGGGTTCATGATACATACCCTTTTGCAATTTGTTTTAATTGCTCAGCATTATGTCTTCACATTTAGCACGGTGGTACATGTTAGTATACGTGCAGAGATGGTCGTTACATGTAGAGCTCTGTGGCATGCTGTTCACCGTGTGCTGTGTGATTAATCTCACGGTTAATTCATTCTCTCACTGATAACCATTGAGGACGGTCTTGACTGTTTAGTATTATAAACAGCATTGCAGAGACGGCGAACATCTCTTCATTGGTTCATTACCCAAAGAAATTCCTTCTGTGAGTTACCAGTTTGTAGCCTTTGCTTAGTTTTAAAAAGTTGGATCTTTGTTCCTTTTATATTATTTGGGTCTCTTTATATATTCAGAAAGCTGAACTTTCGTCACTGCAAATAATTTCTTTGGTCTGGCTTATCTTTTAACTTCGTTTACACTGTCTTTAATTTTAATGTGTGGACAAATTATCCTTCTTTGTGATTTCTATGTGTGCGTTCAAGAAATTTAAGAAAGCCTTCCGATAACTTGAGGTTATAAGGCATTTTTCTTAATTTTTTAAATATTTTAAAGTTTTCCTTTTTTGTATTTGTTGAATTTACTTGAAATTTAATCTGGCATGCAGAGTGAGGTAAGGGATGGAACTGTGAGTGCTCCCCTCCCCCACCCGGGTAGTCAGTTATTCTGTGTCATTTCTCTCTTTCCTACTCTCAGTGCTGGCACCCCACCATCATACACCCGATCCCTGTGACTGGCTGGCTGGCCTGCTGGCCCATTCGCTGTCCCCACACCACTGTCACAGTTTTAATTCTCAGCTTTATAACATGTTTTGATTTCTGGTGTGGTGAGTGCTTATTTTCCTTTTTCAAAATTGGCATCATTATTGTAGGATCAGCTTGTCAATTTCTGAGGGGTGTGTCTTAAAATAATTTTTTTCTGATATATTTCTACATGAAGTTTGTGTAGGTCAATGGTAAATTTTTTTTTCCTTTCAACTTTTCATGTCATGTTTTAGGTTTTCTCTCTCTTTTTAATTCTCATGCAAGGACATGCCCATTGATTTTAGAGAGAGGGGAAGGGAAGGAGAGAGACAGGGACAGAAATGTCAGTGTGAAGGAGAAACATCAGTTGGCCGCCTCTCATATGCACCCCGACTGGAGATGGAACCCACAGCCCAGACGTGTGCCCCGTCTAGCCCGCAGTGCCCCAGTTCACGGGACCACACGTTCCAACTAACCGGGCCACACTGGCCAGGGCTAGATTTTCTCTTTAAAAAAGAATTTAGGGGCCTTTCCCCTCTTAAATCCATTTTCCTACAATGATTATGAATTTGTGACAATTTCCCCTTGTAATTAAATCATTTGTTCATTATGTTTTGAGAGTATTTTTGTTAGTATTGTGTATTTTGGTTTGGGATTTTTATAACTTGCTGGCAAGTTGTACTTTTTTATCATTAAATAAGGATCCTCTGTATACCTAATAGTGATTTCCCATACTTAATCTGGTTTCCGTAATCTATTTTTTCTTTAATCTGGTTCTATTATTATATTAAACATTTGCTAGTATTTACCTGGTACATATTTTTCTATCCCTTTTCAACTTTTCTTAATGTCATTATGTTTTAAGTCTGTTTTTTTTTTTTTGTGAGCAGCATAAAACTTGTTTTCTGTTTAAATCTAGTCTTGGAATTACTATGTTTTAAGTCAGTTTTAATTCATGTACACTTCACTGTGATTTTCACTTCTTTGCATTCTTTTTTCTCCTCTCCCCTCATTTCCTCTTCCTTTTTCCTTTCTATTTTATAGATTATATAGTCTGTTTCTGTCCTTTCACTAGATAGTCTCCCATTTATAGGTGTACCATTATCTTATCAGTCCCTGTCGATGGTTGATATTTAGTTTTTTTCTATTAAAATAATGTTTCACTTAGTAAAGTTTTATATATGCAATTCTACCCATGTACCAGATCTATAATATAAATTCTTAAAGGTGATCCTTTTAATCAAAGAAGTATATGTATTTTAAGTATCGATAAATAATAGATAATATCCTTTTAAAAATAAATTTATTCAGAGAGCAGATTTTAGATTTCATACATGGTCACATTTATTGAAAAGGAAAATCTTTAATTTTAGAGGAGGCTAAATTCTAAGGAATGTTACTTCTAAGGAATCTCAAAGTTGGGTGTTATGTCAAGTTTGCCCGTGGAGATAAAAGACAAATTTTCATATCTATATATATTTTTAATTTTTACTTTTTGATTTTGTAGAGAGGAAGGGAGCACGCGAGAGAGAAACATTGATTTGTTGTCCCACTGATTTATGCATTCGTTGGTTGATTCTTGTATGTATCCTGACCAGGGATTGAACCTGCAGCCTTGTCATATTGGGATGAATTTCCAGCCACCTGAGCTACCTGACCAGGGCTTCCTATTTATATATTTTTCATTATGGAACTTCTTAAAGTGAATATGGAGACTATCCTCTTGACTTGGAGAATTTAGGAAAAGCCAAAGCATTGCTGGAGCCGTCTGTAGTGAGTCCATACAAGTCAACTTGGAACAACAGTCGCTGAAGCTGGGACAGACTCACGTGCCAGGTGCAGACAGTCTCCAGCATCAGAACAGGCTGTGGTTCCAAAGTCAGTGGAGACTCGGATACATTTTCCCATTCCACTTGAGCAGCTGAGACCTGAGCTGAGTGAAACAGAAAAGTTTTAAAGTGGTGTTTGTTTCTTACAGAAGCTTGTGATCTAGAAGAGGACAATATGTACAAAATTAAAGTGTGGGGCAACATGTGAAGCACTTTCATAGGGGAGCTACACACTGTACTTTGGGAGAACAGAGGAGAAAGATCATTTCTGGGTGTGATCCTTTGCAGAGTTTATCTTCTGTGTGCTTGCCATGGCCTGAGGGATTAGAAATTGCTGAGCCGACAGCATTTGGGAAAGGGTAGGATTTTCCCAAGTGGAGACTGGGTATAATGATTGGTAAAGCTTTGGCAGTGTGGGGGTGGGAGGGTGAGATACTTGGCAGCGATATTTTGTGATTGTTTTTTTAACCAATGCACTCTTTCTAAGACAGGACCTGGCATCTGGTCCCTTCTCATTGACCTTCCCTAACTACTGCTCTAAGCAGGAGCTTGTAGTTTGGGTCTCCATAGTACATGGCCGTTGAGTGGTTGCAGCTGGTGGTGGAGCACAGGGCAGCTAGTTTTGGTGGGGACTTTCAAGTCAGGTGGATTTTATTAAAACAGGTAGGATGTTTTTGGTGGGGAGGGATAACTGGGACCAAAATTTAATTGCTACCATCCCCAAAGAGGTCAATGACAGGGCATCTCATTACTTTGCGCACCTCACAGAACCTCTCATTATACAGTGAATGGGGTGTAAGCTGACATTAAATTTGTGTGGGTTCTGCTGAGCATCATTCCTACTTTATCAGCAGTACTGGGTGTAAACCAGCTTCTCAGAGTTGGTTTATGCACCACTTGCATTTGGATCACCTGGTTAGTCTGGTAAAAGGTAGTCTTTGTGCTCCATTAACAGAGTCAGACTCTGGGGGCGGGAGCCTGGGAATCTGCACCCTGACCAGCCTCCGAGGTGAGAATCACTGCCGTAGCTCTTCAGTTATATGTAGAACTTTTCGGTATTTATTTGCTATAATGAGCTTTTATTCAGCAGAAATCACCTCCTTGAGGTATAAAGCACAGGTGGCAAACACAAGGCCCGCGGGCTGAATCCGGCCCTCCACCTTGTTTTATCCGACCCGGCGCCTTATTTCTACCTGGCAGCAGCACCGAGCTCTCACTTAACTATTAAGGAGTAGTTACATTTATACAGTCCTAAAAGGACATTCAGCCCTTTGAAGGCAACAGTGAGGCTGATGTGGCCCCTGGTGAAAATGAGTTTGACACCCCTGGAGAGAGAAATGTTTACTGGATTTAAATTCATTTCTGTTTTTGCAGTTGAACTTGGAACAACAGCATTGTATTGAGCCAGTAAACGTTTGGGGTAAGAATGAGCAAAATCGCGTCCTCTGGTACAGGCCTTCACACAGCAAGAGAAATTGTGACGCAGTGTGTTAAGTGCCAGTGAACTGGGAAATCATTGGGCACTGCAAGGAAGGGTGATTGAAGATAGAGAAGCTGTCGCTGGGATGGTAGTTGAGAAATCCACCTCAAAAAAAACCTATTGCTGAGGTGGTTGGGAGTATGTGTTAGCCAGGGGAAGACTAGTACTGGAACTCTCAGATCTGTTAAAACCACAGTAACGGGAAGGAAAAGTCCCCTTTGTGTGGACATTGTTTCCTTATCCTTATTGTTGTGAGGGGATCTGAACTCCCGAGTGGAGAGCCGGACTCCTGCGTATAAGTTTTATCTGTTGGCCCCACTGTTTTCGAGTCATCAGTGGTTGAGGACCACGTGAGCTTTTTTTGAGTACTTCCCATTTACAGGCTGTTTATTTCCTTCAAGCCCCTTTTCAAGTCCTCCCACTTTCTCTGAGGTGCTGGATGTGTCCTATTTTCAGAAAGATTCTAATATGCATGTGTTCTATCTATTCTTCAGTCCCCTGACTTCACTGTTTTCTTCCTTATTCTATTTTTTTTTTTTTTTTAGCTGTTGGGTTTTTGAAGCTGTTGATGGTGAAGAGGAAAGGTCTCCAATTCAGCAGGTTTGCCGGGGGGGAAGTGGGTCATACCCTAGATAACCCCCTTGACATTCTTCAATTCTGACAAAAGAAACCGTATTCTGCACACTTGCGTGCCTCCTTCAGTCCAGTAGTCTGTGCACAAAACTGGGTTCTTTTTGCCTTCTCTGCCCTCCACAGAGCCCGCGTTTTCTCTAGCCCCCCTTAGTTTGTCACTGAAAAGTACATGCACACAGACAAAGTCACACAATTCACTGCTACTTAACCCTTCCTCCAACCCCGAAACACACCCAGTCTTACGCTCCAAGAATTTTTGGAATGGCTGAGTATACTGGTCAAGAGGACTCCATCAAAATACCGGGAGATGGGGAACTAGAAGCGTAGGAGCCCTGGGCATCAGCGAAAACCCAGTGGCCCTGGCATTATCTAGGGTCCCTGGGATGACATCATGGATTATGGAGAGATCGGATCTAGTGAGTGTGTCCGTGGGGAGATCTGCTATAGTAGATGTGTGATTTACGTGGTTGAAACAATTACAATGAAAAGAGTTTTAAAGCTTGTGTTTAACACTTAATGCATAATAGATGCGCTCTTTTTAATTTTATTTTTCAATTACAGTTGACGTTCGATATTATTTTGTATTAGTTACAGGTGTACACCATAGTGGTTAGACAGTTATATAACTTAGGAAGTGATCCCTCTGGTACTTCTAGTCCCCACCTGGCACTGTACACAGCTATTGCAGATAGTGCGCTCCTTCTGTGCCCTATTTCATTTCAGTCCACCACCCTTACGAAACACACTCATCATTTCACTGATGAGGAAACTGAGGCTTGGAGAGGTTAACTCACTTAAGTTTCATGTAGTGCATTCTAGTGCTCGTCAAATAACGGCATTTCACAGCACACTTGTTCTTAATCATAGCGTTCTGATGGTCAAAGCTTTCCATTTTAACAGAATAAAGGCAATACTACATTAGTCTTATTCCAGGCTTAACATCTTGGGACTCTGTGGCTTTACTCAGCAAACAGGGGTCTGAAGAGTTGGGACTCGAAGCAAGGACTCCTCTTGTAGATAAACAGTGTGGAGAAAATGAGTAGTCTGAAGACGCAGCCTTGAACGTGACTTGCCTACATGGGGCTCCATAGAGCCAAATGGTCATTCCAGAGGTTAAGAAGGGAATTGACCGCAGCAGCACAAACAACTTGAACAGAAACTGGCCTATGCCAAGGGGCGCCCTCTGAGAATATGTCCTAGGGCTCAGGAACGTCCCCCTGGGGGTTTGCATAATTTCTGCCCATTGTCTTTGTGTGTGTGTAACTAACTTCTGAAATTACAGATTGTACCTTGCAACAGGCCACAGCAAAATTATTTTAAATGACTAAAGGCTCGAGATATATTTGGTCTTAGTGCATAACTGACGGAATGTTGGGAAGAGCTGCTAATACATTGCATATGCTAACAATTACAACTGGCTGTTTATTTGTAAGCAGTACAGTTCATTATGGAGAAACACTGCACAGAGGTCCAAACCTTGAAGATTCTGTCAGATCGTTAGCTGCTTCTAACAAAGTGGGAAGGCTAGTTCTTGGGTTATTTTTACTACAACATTAATGTAGCACTTTGTATTTTACAAAGTAGCTCTCTCTCTTATGTGAACATCACATCAACCTTGTAAACTGCTAGCCCCGTTCTGTGGATGAAGAAACAAGCTTAGAGAAGAAAAGTGAATTCTCTGGCCTGATGGCATTGTTATGTGGCTAAGCTCTTGAACCTAGGTTTGAGACTTAATTTCAAATATGAAATTTTTCAAACCAGTCTTTGTATCTTGTAGAAAAAAGACAAGGAATTAGTTCTCAGACATCATTTACCATGCTGATTGTTAAATATACTTTATTTTAAAAAAATACAAATTCAGTATGATACCCTTTCAATATCCTAAGATTCAAATAAAAACATTATTTTTAAAAAATTTATTTCTGGCCCTGGCTGGCGTACTCAGTGGATTGAGCACAGGCTGCGAACCAAAGCATCGCAGGTTCGATTCCCAGTCAGGGCACATGCCAGGGTTGCAGGCCACGGCCCCCAGCAACTGCACATTGATGTTTCTCTCTGTCTTTCTCCCTTCCCTCTCTAAAAAGATATAAATAAAAATCTTAAAAAAAATAAAATTTATTTTTAATTATAGCTGACATATATTATTTTATTAGTTTCAAGTATAAACATAGTGATTAGACATTTATATACATTATAAAGTGATCACCACAGTAAGTCTAGTATCCATCTAGCACCTTACATAGTTATTATAACATTACTGATTATATTCTCTATACTGTACTGTATATCCCTGTGACTATTTTTATAGCCTGCAATTTGTATAAAAGTATTAATTTTAAATTGAAGTTATCTAAACAGAAATTATTACATGGAGGAAATACCAATTTCTGAATCTTAAAACAATGTTTCTAGACAATCCATGATATTACTGGAAGATTGTGGTCCTTTTAATTTCTAACAACAAAGATATTCTAGAAATTTCTTTCAGAATGTCTTTAGTTCATATGTCTTTCAATTGAAGCCTTAAGAGTGTTTATTAACAGTTACAATTAACAAACCATAACTCAGAATTAACAATGACAAGAAAACATTTTCCTTTAAAGGTAAAAACAAAGACACGCGCTTGAAGATTAAAGGAAAAGTGTCCGCATTCAGAATACTGCTGATAAATCTTTTAAATGATCCAACTCTTAAAACTTGATTTAAGGTGGAGTGGCCCAGGACCCAGATTATGACGAACACATTAAGATGAAGCCTTGAGTCTAAGTTTCTCCAGCGGGTGACTCATGCTGCTCTGTCATCCTCCCACAGTGCCCATCTGTTCCGTGCGAATGCTAGTAACAGGCATCGTACCCTGTTAATGCTAACATGTAGGAGTCAGTCGGAGGCAAAAACCCCTATCACGATTAGCATTAACAGCATACAGCCTACAGCAGGCTTCCAGCATTCAGGGGACGAGGCACACAGAATTCAAACCGCGGGTTTCCCCTTCCTGGTGTGCACCACCTGCAAGAGGAAGAGAGACGTGTACGCACCGGGAGTTATAAAGTTGGAGATACAAATCTTTCCTCTTTGTAAAGCAAAGAGCTTCTTAAATCCTAGTAAGTAATTTCTTGAAAAGGGTAGAGAAATAGGCAATTAAAAGATGTTTTTTTTACCTTTCAGCACATTTAAATATTTTAAAAATTCTATTATGTAGTTCTTATTTACACATGTGTATCATCTTTAAAAGGAAACAAAACCACTCTTCAAAGTCCCTGAATGCTAAAATACAAAGGGGGGGAATCTTGAATTCTCACATAATACTATCTTTTCTGATTTATATCTCTCCTGGGAACTAGACAATCTAAGTAAAAGACCAAAGTAGTCCTTTAGGACTTATGAAAAAGCTGAATTAACTGGTTGAAGTTTTACCTTTCTTATTTTTTTTTAGGAATAGAATGCACGCAATGAAGCGCCTGGCCTCCAAGAAACGTCCCCATCCTCAAACCTCCCCACCTGCTGTTTAGAGATTGCTCTGGGGAAAGCACTGGCGGGGGCTTTGGTTTGAGCTACGCACAGGAAGTGTGACTTAAAGAGTGCTGTGTCTCAAAATACTTGCCTTCAGCAAAGAGTAGATTCAAACTAAGAAAAAGATGAATTTGCTACTTCCTGTTAAAGTATGATTTTACTCTCAGATAAATGACGTTTCTCCCACTGCTTCTGGTTTCGGTGTTCCTCCAGCAGAACCTAGAAGTTAAAAGTACTCTTCAAGTCTGTGGTCTCTTTCAGTACAAGAGGGGAATCACCTCTTTTATTCAATCATGAAACCAGCCAGATGTGAAATTATGATTAAGTTCAAACGAAATGTATAAAGTTAAAAATTCCCCAATGAATAAATTTTTTGACAGGGCAGAATACCGTGGTTTGGAAATTCCCAGACCAAGGAAATATATTGTTACCGATAGTGATTTTTTAAAAAAATTTCTGTTTTCTGAGATGAATTAGTTTAATGTTGAAGGGCTTTGAATTAAATGATGTCAATTCAGGATTTTAGTTCTTACTGATTTTCAGTCAGTAATGAAAGTAACAATAAGGACTTTTCCCCCCTCCACACAGTACTTCGGCCAATATAAATATTCAAGAAATATACATTAATATCCTAATGTTAGTTTTTCCTGAAACTATATATATTTAGATAATTCAATTTTCCTGAACCAATATAGTATAATTCAATCTTCTCTTAAAGAGATGTGTGTGATTTGTATTTAAAGTGAATTGCTTGCATATTATTCTACCCATAAATATTTCTCCTATCTTTAAAGGTGACATCTGAACACAGGTATTGAAAGAAATACATTTAGTGCGATAATTGGTTTTTTCTCTTTGATCTTTTGTTACTGTTCATGGGCACTGCCCGATCAGGGAGCTCAGAAGAGGGACAAGTGGTTTCCGAAATGTGCCATTCTATGTTAAAAATTCTAAAGCTTTTATTTTTGTATTGGTTCAGGTTAAAGGTTTGCTGAAATAAAAAAGCATCACACAGGTCCCCTTTTGTTCTCAATGCCCCGACAAAAACTGTGATACTGTGTCATCTAGACTGCTCAGGCACGGAGAAGTCCCAAAGCTGCAGAGAAATGAGCAGTTTGTCTGCATATACTGTACAATCTTACATGTCATTGAAAACATGGTGGAGGACGAGCATTAACCCCCACGAAGAGAGTAAAAGAGGAAATACCCCAGAGTAGTTGTATGGGAAGTACACTCAGTAGACTTGTGGACATTAGAATGGCCTTCATTACCGCCATTCAGTGGTGAAGCTGCACTCACTTTCAGCATGAGACTGGGCTTGCAAGGAGGGCTCAAGAACTGCTGGGTGTCGGGGGGAAATCAGTGATCACAGACAATGGCTTGTCTATTAGCCAAGCCATTGGGCAGAGGTACTGTCATGAGGTAATGAGAAGTGAAGTGGCTTTTTTTTGGAATCACTACAGCCACTGGGCTGGTCGAGAAGATTTATACACAATTTAGACCCAGTCATCAACAGTGACAGCTGCTAGTCATTTGATAAGGGCGTGACAAGCATAATTTGCAATGTATAGCAATTCAAGAGAAATTTATATGGGTTATACCAAAGAGAGTGGGGTCTTGGCTAATTCTAAAGCCATATGCTGTGACTCCACAATATGAAATACTCATCGCCAATGTAAGCTTTACTATTGCACAATTCTTTTTAGTAGTTGAGGACAGGTGTATCAAAGTAACTGTAGTACTTGAAAGAATTCATTACTCTGGAATTGAGTGTCAAAACCATGCTTTCTTACCTTGAATAAAAATCTGTCAAGATGACATCCTAGATAAATAACAACAGCAGACATCTTTCCTGACGTGGCAAGTCTGCTCTCCCTCTGGCAGTGAGAACTGAACTGCAGGCAGCACTGGGGGAAGTTTTCCTTAAATTATTCTTTTCTGAAGATGACCTTTTTAGATGGGACCCTATGATTTCAATATATCCTTTTTTTATTCTTATCTTACTGATTAGTCAGGAAAGATGTTATCAGCAAGATATTCATAGCAGAATGAGTCTTAAGTTTGTCACCAAGGATCTCTTGTCATATATGAATTGCATGTTATATCCTTCCACAGCTTTATGAATTTCTATATTGTCTTATTTTGCTATTTATTTTCAGTACCAACTGCTTAATATTTGTTTACCAAAAGAACTGTATGCCATGGTTTCATGTCAAAACCAAGTCATCATATGACTCCTCTGATTTTATTCACCCTGAAATGTACAAATAATTGGAAGCTAATAATTAGTTGTCATGGAGTTAAAATTCACCTATTTCTACTGAAAAACATGATCCTATATTGATGTAGTTATACAAATTCTAGCTCCAAATCCATTCTAGATGAAAAGTAATGTAATTATGCTTTTGAAAATTGAAGATATTGTTTAGGTAATTTTCTTTACATATTTTCCCCTTGTTATTTAATCTCTCTTTTATTGGTAAAAATGTAATAATTAAAATGGAATTCAATGTTGATTCCTAACAGCAACCTAGCCTATAATTAATTGCATAAGAAAGCTGTCTCTGGCCTTCCCATTTTGATTCCCGATATTCTTAAATTGCTGTTTGGACTGGGTCATGAAAGGAGGCAGTGAAGATTGATCCAGGTGTCTAGAAATTAAGGTCCTGAGAAAATCCGGACTTGTTGCTCTTTGGAACGACAATTTCTTGGTTACCTCTTTGGACCTGGAGTCAAAAGATAAAGTTGACTGCGAACCTGCTGCCCCAAAGACCTGCTCCTCTGAGATTCTGCATCTGTTATGCTGCTTCCCTCCCCTTCTGCCTGGTCTGAATGTCTTACCAGGACCACGCTCTCCTTTGGGCCGGAGAACCAGGTGGCAGGTAAGGTTTCAGGTAAGCTTGTTCTTGAAATGCAAGTAGTTATTTGGAGAAGGAGGATAAGGGTGGCACCCAAGTCCCTGCAATTGGCACATCAACTTGGCCTTGTTTATAGGTTAGTTAGCGAGTCATCTTTGAAAGTGGAGGTCCAGGACTGAGGCCCAGGGTGGCAGGTGGGTAAGTTTCAATGGGGATGGAGAGTGATTTCGAGGGAAGATGAGGACAGACCCAAAGTAGTTCGACAGCTTATCTTTTCCATGCTCCCCCATAAGATAAACACAAATTAAGACTTTGAAACAATATAACCCAAGTTGTAGTTTAGTTCTCTGCGTTTTGGCCTCTCCACATGGTATAAAACCTCACTGTTGAATTTCTCAGTAATTCTTTATAAAGGCCTTCAATCATCTCTGACCAAAAGAAATATTCAGGTGAGTGGTTTTCTGAAGTGTGTTTAATCCTGTAAAGTTTTTTTTAATTGCATGTTTTTTGTAGAATAATATTGTTCTGTGTTATACTGCAGTAACTGATCTTAAAGTTAAGTCAACTGCACTGTCAGAAAATGAGGCAGAGTAATATGTTTCTTCTTGAATTCACAGGAGTTCCACAGTTAAGAAGGGGTGGGTGGTATGGCCTGCTACTCCATGAGATGGGAACTAACTGCAGCTGTGTCCTTCTTCTAAAAAAAAAAGTAAAATAGATAGTTCTGTAGAAATAACCCATATCCTGACCTCTTGGAGAATAAGATTACATTTAAGAAAAATTCCCTGGATAAGCCATTGCTGGGAAAAAATGACAAACTCGCTATAGCATATTTTTGTTCCACAAAAATTTCACAACCCTTCTCTTGACAGTTCTATTTAAGAATTCTTTAACAAAAATACCTACTATTCCAAAATAAGAGCTTTTTATTGAAAAGACTGGTTTGTACATGAAATGGCTCCAATACAACATACCCTTCTATATTTTGAAATTCAGAAAATGAGTGTTTTAAAAGATATATGCCAGTAATATGTTAACACATAAAACTAAGTGTGACATACTTTTGAACTGTCTCGGAAGAAAGCTAATGTGGGTGTCACAGGGTCACCGTGGAAACATTATACCGAGTGACTGTTTAATTGTGAATGCACAAATGAGGAACAACATTGGCCTTAGAGGACTGCAGTGCTTTTTTCAATTTTAAAACTGGAAAGTTTTTACTGAGACAACTTGTGCAGCTTATTTACAAACCAAATAATCTGCCCATAGTTTCATTGTGGACAATGATTAATCCCTTCACTTTTCAGATAAGGCCTTGGAAAAACATGGGTTAAAAATATCCACCGCACCCCGCCCCCGCCGCTCTGTGGAGTAAGTGCAGCTCTGTGACCTGGACCAGTGTGGGGGGCGTGGGGGGGGGCCCGGAAGGACCTCCCCAACAGTCTGACCTCGGGCTGGCTCAGCTTCAGGCCTGAAACTTTGTGAAAATGTTATCAAGCATGGATAAAAAGCAAGGGGCAGGAAGGGGAGAGCTCGGGGTGGGGGCGGGATAGGGTGTGGAGAGGCGGCCTATTGCTGTAAACCGTGGCTATTCATTCATATTTTATAGTTACACAAAAGGTTGTCCATGTGCCTAACAACTTCACATTTTTAATATCACACTTCCATGGGAGAATTTTAGTAATTTTCTTTTTCATTTATAATTCAATACTCTTTCTCCCATGCCCCCACCCCTTGGAAAACAGAAGCTGGATGGCAGTTACAAACTCTGGAGTGTCTGCCAGCCTTTAGAAGTCAGCTTTTCTAGGACACTGCCTTTTTGCACTCGACTTTACAGTGTTTATTCTTGATACTGAATTTCAGTGACACGCCTCCTTAGGAACTTAGTACGTGTAACTTGTGTGTTAGTTACATGTACAGATACATCTGGCATCAGGAAAAAAAATCCTCTTTTCTATTTCTACAAGTCACAGTTCATTTTTTTTCTATTTCTGTGCACCAAAATGGCCCCAAGCAAGGAAGAATTTGTGTGTTGAGAGTGATGTGAGACAAGCCGAGCAAGTCCCGGGAACAGAAGTCGGTTTTGCCTGTTTAAAATTAGTTTACTTGGGACGTTGGCCCTGTGCTACTAGGCGGACACCACGCTGTTTACTCATTACACCCGCATAGTGTTTCGCTCGGTGCCTCACCGCCCCCGAGGGTTCAGGGTGGTGCTCCTCAACTGCATCGGCTCTCTAGATGCAACTGCATGCACACACTGAGCCAGTAATGTGCCTACTTCAGGTCGCCCCTCACCTAGAAACCTGCCCGCTTTGCCTTGTTTCTCTTTTTCTTGCAGCCAGCCTACTCCCGGAGGCGAGTTCCCTTCAGCTCCTGGCGTGCCCCTCCGGGAGGTGGTTGGTTAGTCCTCTCTCCATCTGCTCTAAGAGCAGCCCTCACTGCACTGCAGCGTTTGAGTGGGGTTGTAACTAATAGTTGGGTTCCTGGAGAACTAGGGTAGCAGAAGCTTACAAATGTGGAAATAGACTAATGAGGTTTGTGGGTATTCTAGGTTAGTGATGGACTGTTTACACCTAGAGAGTTCCAGGCACGGATCTCAGTCCCCCAGGTGTGGTTGTTACAGGATGAAGATGGAACGCACCACCAGAAATAACCCTCGGAAGCTGTAGGTGAAGATTAGCCTCCGTTGCTGTTTTTTAAAAACGCACTTGGATGCCATGTCCTGCGTTTTCATTGTGTAGGAGAACGCCCTTATTCTTAGATGCGTGCGAAAGCATGCAGAGGGGAGACGCCAAGTCTGCATATGGGCATAGACGGAGAGAGAGGGAGATGGACGGGGACAGACAGAAATCAGACAAATGTGGCAAATGTAACAATGAACGGATCTAGTGAAAGGCCTGGCGGTGTTGTTCTGCTGTTTTCAGGTTGCCTGGGTTCCATTCTGGACCACAGCAGTGCTACTGGCTGTGTGGTATTTGATCATTTAAGTCTTCTTTTAACCTCTTTAAATCTTAGTTGCTTCTCTAAAAATGGAGATAATATAGACCCTACCAAACGGCTGCTGTGAAGATGAACGGACACAATGAATACAGCAGCTGGGCCCATTTTCGGGGTTCATGGCTGTCAGCCACAGCACTAATGCCAGTGGTCGCGAACACCTGCGTGTGCCTGTAAGTGTCTACACGCCGATCACATGTTGAGCTTGCTTTAAAAGTACAAGTCAAGGTGCATTTACTACTGTGTAACTCAATCATCATATAAATTAGAGGTTATTGAAAAACTTGTGCCAGATCAAAGTGGTTCTTCGGTTCCTAATCTCTAAATAGGAATAAGTAACTGCTAAAAATTATACCAAAATGTTTCATTGGAAATCATTACTTTTTCTTTGGGTTAAGGAGACAAATCCATTCTGAAACTGTTAATAACCCTTTAAAACCAATTTCCTACCTTGTCAAGAGTGTTTAGAGAGCACTCTGTACATATGCACTTTACTTCCCCAGCTGTGTTTGTGTCTCACTCTCCAGACTGCTGTCATGAAATGCACAAGACCAGAAATGCATACCCAATAATTGCAAACACTTATACAGGGCACCTCCTGGGCCAGGTACTAGTTTGTCTCTTGATACACACAAACTCACTTATTCCCTGTAACAGTCCGAACAATGAGTGTTACACAGTAATCCTCCCTGTTTACACCTGGGGCAATGTGACTCAGACAAGGGAACTACCGGACTAACACTGGTAGGGAAGGCAGGGCTGGGGCGTTGACCTGAGCGCGTGCTGGCCTGGTGGTGGCTGAGCAGCACCGAGGAGCACAAAACTTTGTTCAGACCACCAGGAACCTCTACTGTGTATGGGCCACTCTCACTTATGGAGAACTGGCACACAGGTCACTGTGTATCATTCACCTTATCCAAACACAGTGTCACAATGTCATTACGTCAGCTGTTTGATATTCTCCAGTCCTGTTTCTTCTACTGTTGCCTTAACCCCATGTACCCATCTGTGGGTACTGTCTTTCAGAACGGGCTCAGATACTCACAATCTGCCAAAAACCCATGCTGCCTGACCAGTGTTAAACCTCATTCCCTGGTGAGGATGTCATTGTGTATAAAGGTAGGAATTGTGCCTTTTTGTTCAAAGTGGTCTTCAGAGTTGTGAGTGAGCACGCTGACCCTCTCAGACACGTGATATGTTGATCTGAGGGTAAACCTGCTCTGGGGGTGGTTTTGCTCAAGGCCCAGAATATTGTAAGCTCCAAGACAAGATTAAGTGTTTCATGGTGGGTGAGAATTACATGGCAGTGATAAGATTAAAAGTGTTGCATTTCCTTAGGAGTCTGAGATAAAAGGAATAGGTATAGTCAGTGAAATGGTGGGATAAAGAGAGACTTTTAACATTTAATATTTTTCCTTGAGAAAAAATGTCTCACAGTTTTCTTATTCCACCCAATTTCAGTAAACATGTGACAGTTTTGAGGCCAGTAAGATCAGCGGGAGACAAGCATTCTGTAGTCAGTTATGCTGGTCGCTACTTACTCTGACCATCCGAACACAGAGAACACGAGTTCACTGAGTCCAGCGGTGTCTCAGGAGACATATATGTAAGAAAGTGAGGTGAAGTGTCAGTCATACTGGAATTATAGAATTTCATCAGTTCAAGGGACTTTAGAAATGACTCAGCGCCAGCCCCCCATTTTAGAGATGTGAAAACTGAGGCACAGAAATTTACACGGAGTTGGGACCAGAAACCTGCCACAGTTTTTAGGCCAGTGTTCTTCTGTGATGTGGTCTGGAAGCCTAACATCAATGCAGTAAAGTTATTAAAATCAGTCATTTCAGCAAAAAAAAAAAAAAAAACAATAGCCAATAACTCACAAAACTGTAGAGACACCCATGAGTCAAAGACAGAAGTGCTTCGTCTAGGTGCAAGGTAAAAGGTCCACACACCACCCTACCATTCAACCTACTCAAGATTTTAGTCCTCTAAGGCTTACAAAGGGATAATGAGACTCCAACCCCAGGAGGGTCCTGGCTGAAAGGTAAGGAAGTCTGGAGCCCACTGGCATGAATGCAAAATTGTGTATAAGGATGCACTTAAAGATTTTTTTGGGAAAGGCATTGATATTCTCCATTAGATTGGAGGTAGGAAAAATGGAGTGAAGAACTGTTACTCTAAAATGAAAAACCTCCTTTAAATTGAATGGTAGATCTTAGTCATGACATAAAAAAGCTGATGAAAAACTTTTTAAAAGTTAAACCCTAGGGCCTTTGGGGGTGGATTTTTTTTTTTTTTTTGATTCACAGAAGATTGATTTGATGAGCTGTGAAGAAAGATGAAAGTTATTTATTTTCCATGTTTGCCACTGGAAAGTCAAGAATGGCAAAATTCACAGCACATCCTAACTGGTCTGTTTATGTCACTGCATTAGAAATGATGTAAAATCGCAGAGCCGGGTCCTGTTAGTCTTTCCTCTCACATCCATGTTCGTGAGCATAGGGCTCACTCACTCTATCTCCTCTCCCACATCCAGGATAGCGTCTGGCCCAGGAGGACAGATGATGGCCTTCCCATAAAGCTTCTTTGTGGGAAACAGAAGCTGACCCCACCGTATGAGGGAACTTGGTTATTATTGGCCTTTATGGAGTAGTCCTTGCAGCAGAAGTAATTACTAACCATGCTTTGGTCCTCTAAAAGAAATCAGGGACGCGGCCAAGTAATTGAAGTGAGCCTGTGCGGAGAGACCAAAGACCTGTGGTCTGCCCCCTCTGCCCCCCATACTCCACATCCCACATCCGTACCTAAAAGCAGGCTTTACCCTGAGGACCTAGTGACCTCACTAGAGAAAACACAAATTCTCTGAGCCACAAGTCCTCATGGGCAAAATGGGGATAACACCACCTACCTGCCCATTTCCTATTATTGTGGCTATCAAATTAGACAATAGGCAGGAAATTGCCATGGCAACTTTTTAGCTTATATTAACTGTTCTCATAGATAAGCAATTAAGTGCTTTCTACATATCTATTTAAAAGATCAGTCCCGTGATTATTAAAAGCTCAGCCGCCCTCATTCATTTAGATTACATATTATATTAAAGGTATAGAAGAGACACTGCTTCCAAGTAATGAATGGAGATACTAAGGAGTAACTTAGGCTTGAAATAGCTACATAATTAATTTCATGCAGAAAGTATATCTCCACTTAACCTCATTTGACACAAAATATAAACTAAGTTAAATACCTTTGGCCTGGTCGAATCACATGGGATCCCGGATCTGCTGTCTAATGTTAAAGAAGTACCTGTACTTCTCTGGGCCTCAGTTACTCATTTTTAAGGACTGGATCCTCACTTATATCCTTGTCAGGTGTCAGTTTCAGCAATTTCAGGTTACATTTTGTTCATAATCATCCCGATATTCCTGCTTAGCTGTAAAATGTGAAAGACTGACACCCACCAGGGTTTTGAGAGACGAAAGAAAGATAATCAGTGTGCTCCAACAATGCACCCCGGCATAATGGAAGCTAATACATACAGAAGCTCATTGAGCTTCTGCTAATTCTTCACGTATTTTAATTGAAAATATGACATCTAATATGTTATGATTCTAACTTTTATAAAATTCGAGTATAGTATTAGTTACTTTTCAAAAGAAAATAGGAAAACACATGTTTTCAAGGCAATCCCGTTTGATCCACTCTGCAAGTGTGTTCTGCATGCACACTCGTCTGGTCGCTCCAGTAGCTAAGCTGGTCTCGCGCCAGGTTGTAGGTATCCCCTCTCCCAACTAAGGAAACAGCGGAGAAGCTGAGTGCAAGGTCTTTAGCGCCTTCCGTTCCCCCAGGAACCCTTCCCGAGCGACGTCCTGTCCTGGGTGAAGTCCCAGGGACAGTGCCCCTCAGTCTGGGGCCGGGCTGGGCACTTGGCAGCCACGTGCGCTCCACCCCATCCCCCGCCCCAGACGCTGGCTGGCTGCCTGCCTGCAGCTTCTCGGCTGGTGAAAGAAGAGGGCAGGCGGAGGGCCAGGGCAAATCCACATACCTGCCGGACCAGAGCGTCCTCCTTTCCTCCCCAAGCTGGTGTGCTGGGGACTCTGCTCCATGTCCACTCCTGTCCCGGCTGGAGGCGCCTGCCCGACGTGGCGAGTCGCACTGCGCCCTGGCTGGCTGCGCACAGGAAGCCCGCGCCTGCGAACGTGCGACCCTTTTATAACCCGCTTGTGACTTGTGACTCATAACCGACCAGGCGCCTTTTCTGTAAACCCCCACCCCTTGCCCCCCTCCTGCCTGTTCTTGGAACCTACAGCTTGAAAAACTTTTTTCTTTTTAAAGGAAAAGTCGAAAAAGCCCAGTGCCCGGAGGATTGTTGGTTTTCCCCTTTTTCTTTCTCGTGGGTCATTCTGTCTGTTTTTTTTTTTTTTAATCTACATGTGCGGTGTACTTTCCTGTCCCCGTGCTGCGAGGCTTGGACTCCAACCTTTGTTCTTAATGAAAAGGAAACGCATTCAAATGCGCCTCCAAGACCGGTGGAGGGGAAGTAGCACTTTTTGCAACTGGGTGGCGGGGGTGTCTTTACACAATCCTTGCAGATGAGAAAGAGGGAGCCTCCCCCACGGAATCAGCTGAGACAAACTCCCGAACGGTGGGAGAAAAGGCCAAGGGACTCCACCACGTGACCCCTCCCATCTTTATCTTCAAGAGTCAGCGTTTGATTTGGAGTGTGTGTGGGGGGGGGGGGCTTGAGCACATTCGTGCCTCGCCTATTACCCACACTTATACTTGGGGGTGCTAGAATATAGCACACCTATCTTTAAGTTTGCCCACACCAACATTCCTGCTCATTCCCGGGACATATTCATGGAACATATATGACTTCATTCATTTTTAATTTGGGCTTCATCATCTCCTCCTTTACCCTCCCCCATTCTCTCAAAAAAACGGGGGGCATTTTCCTGGAGCAAGTCATTTGACACATTGGATAAAAATGGACACAATAGATCTAAAACTATGGCACATTTCGATTGCCTGCCTAGTTCAGTAACTTGTTCTTGAGCCTCGGTTCAATAAACTTTTAGACCTGAAGGACAAAGAAAAAACTATGGGGGGGGGGGAGAAGGGGAGGAAGAGATGGAGAAGGTGCGGGGGAGAAGGGGAGGAAGAGGTGAAGAAGAGGAGGGAGCAACAAGAATGGACTTAGCACCCTCACCGTGTGTCTCACGCTTTTCTGTAGATAAGTCGGGGCCACAGCTAGATTCCAGCACAGGTCTCTGAAACTTGGATCTCCAGCCCCAAGACAAAAGACATTTTAGAATCGTTTGTATTAAGCTGATGTCAGAAAATGAGTTTCCAGAACCCCTAAGTGCATATCAGAACACAGAGCCCTTAATTTAGAGATGACCCAGGTTGGTTAAGGCACTTGGGAGCATTTAAAGACCCTCTGTTCTTCAGGCTTGTATTTTCCCTCTTCACTGTCATTGAAAAAAGAATGATGGCAGGTAGCATTTGTAAAGCAGCTGCCATGTGCCAGGCCCTGTTCTAAGACTCCTTATATCTATGGACTCTTTTGGTCCTCGCTACCATCATGGGAGGGAGGGACACGGAGGCACAGAGAGATTAAACACTTTGCTTTAGGTTGCTGTTAGTAGTGGGGCTGATATTCAGACCCAGTTCAGCCCTGGACTTACAGCTCTGTAGCACAGTCCCACTGCCTGCAGAGAGGTGCCGCGTCCAGGAGCTGGAGAAGGGCAGTGGGCTGTGGGGAAGGAGTCATGATTCCCACCAGGGTGAGCCGACCTCTCTGCTGGTTAAAGACACCTGCAAAGCCTTTTCAAGGGAAAGAGAAATTTCCCTTTTCTCATTTTAGGTCCTAGTTTGGGACACCTAGTACAGTGGACAGATACATGGTTTTTTGGAGTCCAACCAACTTGCATTTTATACTAGTTCTAGCTGTGAGGCCTGGGGCTTAACCTCTCTGTGTCTCAGTTTCCTCATTTGTAGACTGAGGATAATAATGTCTTCCACTGGGGACTGCTATGGAGTGAATTGTGGCCCTGCCCCCAATTTGTGTATTGAAGCCCTAACCCCTAATTTGACTGTATTAGTGTATAGGGCCTGTGAGTAGGTGATAAAGGTTAAATGAGTTCATAAGAGGGGGTTCTAATCTCTTATTAAAGAGAGGTGGAGACCCTAGAGCTCCCTCACTTTGCTCAGTCCCACAAACAAGAGGTCATGTGAGTACATAATGGGATGGTGGCTGCCTCCAAGCAAGGAAGAGAGCTCTCACCAAATACTGAATTCTGCTTGACCTTGATCTTAAATTTCCCAGCCACCAGAACTGAGAAAATAAGAGCTTGATGTTTAAGTCATCCACCTATGCTCTTTTGTTATTGTAGATAATGAGGAATAGATTGTGGCAGCTGGCACAACTATGTATCAATGAAGAAGCCTTGCTAAAAACACTGTAAGTTCATGAAATTCTGCAGATACCACAATAATCACAGGGAATGGTTAGGAACCAGCCTGTAATTTCTCTCCTTAAAAAATTAATCATGGAAAAATAATATTAAAAAAATTCCCCAGAGAGTTGGTACTAAACTCATCTTGAAGCTCAGCCTTTTGGAAGAATATGAGAGACACATTTCTCAAAGTGGATAATACTTTTTAGATGGTGGTTGAAGAAACAGACCAACATTTGAGGATGGACCAGCTTATTTAATGTAGCACACTCTCCACTCTGTTGGACAGTAAAATGGAGCTAATTCATTACTCTGTGAACTTGTGGATACTCTCTGTCCCTGGAGATGACTCGGGCTGGGTCGGCTTCCTCTAGACCCACCACTGGCACAACCACAATTAATGCCTGAGGCTAAAAATGTTGCCTCATAGATGTTCAAACTTAATAAATAGTGTTTGTTTTATTTTTCAATCACAAAGCACCAGAAGTTGTTGTTGTTGTTTCCTATCCTAATTTAATTTTATTCCTTTCACTGTCTATAACATTCTGGAAGCTCAAACCTGGAGTCTGTGTTTTTCTCACCCACATTTCTGTGAATGGTGTACTGGTTTGGGTGTATGGGACACTCTCAAATGCTGGGATGCCTTTCCCTTCCAGGGCTAAAGGAGGGGCTGTTGTTCATTTAAATCTTTTTTTTTTTTCATCAAAGGAATGCAGTTTACAGACTACAGAGAATTAACTTTGCATCTGTATCTTTCTGATTCAGCCACTCCCGAAGCCCAGGGGGATGAAGTCACCCCTCTGCATACAAGAGTAGTGTTTATTGTGGTGAGTTATAGGCTGTGATTGGCTGTGTCCTAATTCTAATCACTTGTATGTACCAATTGTCTCATGAGAAGCTGACTTCTGTAGATAACTTCTTTCATAACCTTAATGGTTAAACTTTTTGGTAATGACTTTGTTGTTTTTTTTGTTGTTGTTGTTCTAGGCCCATTTCTTCTTTTTTTTATGTTTTGGGAAGGCTTGTTGTCAGTCTGTTGGAAAATTTCATGCAATGGAGGAAAAAATTAAGGTCTTATGACTGAACTTAGATTCTGAAAATATTTTGGTTTATGAACAATGATGGCAGGGAACCGTTCTGTCTACTATCATCATATACAGAGAAAATTCATCTCCCCTCCCGCCCCGTGGCACTCACTTCATTCAGTATCTGACCTCAGCCGTGTTCTTATCTCTACTGGCCTGGCCTACTGTTCTCAGCTTCAGTTGGTGAACTGATGAGTCACTCATAGTAAATCACTCTCCACTGTCTTTTTTTTTTTTTCTTCCTAAAATGTCCAGGAAGACTTCTGTAGAAGTGTCCAATATAGTTGATATTAGTGAACAGAGCTTTAGGCATGCTGATATCTACCTTGTCTTTTGAACACAGCTTTTTGTTGGAGTTCCATATACTTACTCTTTCACAAAATCTTCCCTGACATTTCCAGCCTTCAGAGTCTAAACTTTTTGTCCCAACTCTGTTATTAACTTTTGTATTTAATATTGTACTTACCACTTGATTTCATTATTTAGCTGCACTATCATTGTTTATTTTGGTCTTGCTAATGAAAAATGTAACATCTTCCAGAATTCAATTCATGTTTATTTTTTAAAAAGACTTTTTATTTATTTCTTGAGAGACAGGAAGGGAGGGAGAAAGAGAAGGAAAGAAACATTGATGTGCAAGAGAAATATTGATTGGTTGCCTCTTGCATGCTCCCAACTGGGGACTGGGCCCGCAACCCGGGCATGCGCCCTGATCAGGAATCAAACCCATGACCTGACCTTCTGGTTTGTGGGAGAGTGCCTAACTCATTGAGCCACACCAGTCAGGGCTCAACTCATGTTTTAGTTACAGCATTAGCATTCTTCATGATACTTAGCCTGAGACTTAGTGTTAAGCACAAATTATTAATAAGGCCTCAATTAAACTAACTTTCTAAGAGACCAGGGCCAACAGAAGGGTAGCAAGTTTATATCTGAAGGTAACCTAAAGAGGGATGCAATTTTGAGTCAACCAGTTGAGGGTCTATGGATGCTAATAAAGCATTTAGAATATACTAAAATATTTTGTAGATTACTATCATATATGTATGCACATTCATAAAAATCCATTGACTCATGAATGCCTTTATTTAAAGAATAGTAGAAATTAATTTTCATGTTCCGAAGTTCAGAGCTTTTGATTTACGTGGCCAAATTCATTCCTCTCTTGTCTTGCCCATATTAGTAATTGGTGCCACCATCTACTTTATTGATCAAGCACCCCTGATTTCTTGCTTTCTCTTGCCCCACATATTCCATCTATTAAAAATTCCATAGACTGTACCTCTAGACCATGCCTAACCCCACCTACTTCTGTTCGTCTCTACTGTTACCACCCTAGTCCGAGCCACCCTCCTCTTTTGCTTAGTCAACTGTCTTGGTTCCCCCCTTTTTCCCTCCTGTAGTGCATACATAGCCAGGGTGATCTTTTAGAAACCTAACTGAAATGTTACGTCCTTACCCAAAATGCTTCAATAATTTGCCATTGCACTCAGAAGAAATTCCAGTCTTCCAACTTGGCCTGCCAAGTCCTGTAGCTGGGTCCCACTTCCCTTTTGGACCTCACCTTGTATAAATTGCCCATTCTTAACTATATTTCAGCCACGATAGCCTTATTTTTATTTCTGGAATTCATTGAGCCTACCTGTATCTTAAGAATTTGTACTACTATGACCACTCTGCTCCTTCTGTTTATGTTCTCCAAATAGTAAGAGGGAACCTCCTGAGAAGATAAGCAAACAGAACTTTCATGTGGATACTTGCTAACCCCAGTGTTTTAGGGGAATGAACTTCACTGTTGCCAGTAAAATAGAAGTGCCCCTCTAGTGATTAAACCAGGCAAGAAACCCACATGACTTCTCTCAAAGGTAACGCTTTAGAGTATCTTTACAAATCATTTGGATTCTTTGTGAGAAATGGTGACCCAAAGGAGGTCAAGGCTGAGTAATGAGAGAGATCTGGGGAATATAGCTAGATAAAGATCAGAATCTTGTTTTACCACATAGGCAAACTATGTCAAAACATCAAAGCAGAGCGAGCAAGTATCCATGGTGCTGGAGCATCAGTTCTGAAAACCCAGGTCACTGCTGTTCCCAGTGCTGGCCCTCTATGCCAAGAATTAGTGCATTTTACAACACACCGCAGGAGTCTATCTGAAGCCCCACAGAAAATCTTGGTGCTCAAACACAGAAACTGTCTTTCCCTTCGGTTAAACTAATTTTCACCAAGTGACCATTTTTATCTCCTAGGTATTGGCAAGATAATAGATCCAATGCTAGCATTCCTTCAAGGCAAATTTAAACAGTGTGTTAGTCAGGGTTCTCAAGAAAAACAGAACCCAAATGTTCATAGCAGCACAATTTACAAAAGCCAAGTGTTGGAAGCAACCTAGGTGCCCCTCAGTAAATGAATGGATCAAAAAATTCTGGTACATTTACACAATGGAATTCTATGCAGCAGAAAGAAAGAAGGAGCTCCTACCCTTTGCAACAGTATGGATGCAACTGGAAAGCATTATGTTAAGCGAAATAAGCCAGGCAGCGAAAGATAAATACCATATGATTTCACCTTTAACAGGAACCTAAACAACAAAACACACAAACAAGCAAAATATAACCAAAGACATTGAAATAAAGAACAGGCTGGCAATAATAAGAGGGGAGAGGGGAGGGAATTTCAGGAGAAAAGGGGGAGGGTTTACAGGAACAAGTATAAAGGACAGGTGAACAAAAACCAGGGGGGAGTAGAAATGGGAAGGAGGTGGGGAGGGCTGGGGGGTGGGTTGGGATGGGAGTAAAAGAAAACTGTACTGGAACAACAATTAAAATTAAATAAATAAATAAATAAATAAGAAAAACAGAACCCAATGTATGTACAACCATACATTGTATGTATGTAGGTACATGTATAAGTTAATGTATATGTGTGAGAGAGATTTATTTTAAGGAATTTTCTCATGTGATGGCAGACGCTGACATGTCTGAAGTTTGTGGGGTAGACCAGCAGGCTGGAGAGCCAGAGAAGACCTGCTGATGTTGCAGTTTGCGTCTGTAGGCAGTATGTTGGCTGAATTCCTCTTTCTTCTGGGGGAGATCACTAAGACCTTCTACAGATTAGATGAAGTCCTGCCACATTATGGACAGTAATCTGCTGTACTGAAAGGCTACTGATTTAAATGCTAATTTCATCAAGGAATACCTTCACATAAATATCTAGAATAGTTTTTGACCAAATATCTGGGTCCTGTGGCCTAGCCAACTGGAAACATAAAATTAGTCATCACAAGTGGCTTGAATTTAGGCCATACAAATTTCTTCTTACTTCCCAATTCAAAGACAGGTTCCCAAGTTGGTCATGGGAAACCCCGTGTGTCTGTGCTCACGGGGAGCATTACGGATTGTGGTAGGGCAGGCCTCTGATGTTCCTCACCCCATTCACCAACAACATACGCCAGAATGTCTTTAGAGGGAATACCACAACGATGTCTAAACTGAGTCAAGTCCTCAGCGAGTGGCAAACCGGAGAGGCACTGCTTTCTATACGCTGTTCACCTCTGGGATGGCACACTATGCTGTGGTGATATTCCCTCGTGATGAGGTTTTAATGGTAAGACCTCTGTCCCCATCAGGTTCCTCTGAGGACTCAGGTAGCACTCTGTCCAGAGGTGCCCCACAGAGGTCTGCCTCCTCCCATTCCCATGGTTAGTATGTAGTTGTCATAGTTTCTTTTTTTAAAGCAAAAGTTTATTCCTTTAAAAGTTGTTATTTAACATTGTACTCTTCTCTCTCATTATGTATAATATACACACACACAGAAAAATGCAAGGATGATAATAAACAAAAGAAGCTTACATATAATAGAAAAGGACTAATAACTGTAAAATTACTTTTAGATAGTCTGCCCTCAGTGTAAAAAATAATTATTCTTTGACTTTTGTGTATTCTGCTCAGGGAGAAAAAGTTTCACCTTATTAATTCTTTTAATTCTTGAGTACCTGTTAACGTTGTGCTTTTCTGCTGCCACTTGTCATGCTCTTGGTTTAGGTGAAACAACAGGACTCCTAACTTTGGGAAGTACTAAAATTCTTACTGCCTATAATTTATTGTTGGCTCTGTTTTTTTTTTTTTAAACACTGCATTGTCACTTCTGTTAATAGCTCAGGCTACATTTATCATTTGATAGTAAGACCAATCATCTCTAACAAGAATTTTTGATATTGTCTTTCTCAGAACAGATGCTAAATTCAGAGAAATAGCAGTGTCAGGTGTCTTTGACACCCAGTTCATCCTTGATTCTTCCCAGAGGGTTTGTAGGGAGTGCTAATGGTTTAATCCCTCACCTTACATAAGGAGGATGCTGTAAACATTGAAATATATTTGGTAAGTTTCATATTTTTAAATTAGCTCAATGATATTATAAATGCTAATCTACAGTTTAGATGCAAACATTGGAAGTCAGTGAATTTTAAGGTGCATAGAAAGTATACATAAAAATGTGTTTCAGTGATATATATATTTTGCTTTAGGATGGGTAGAAATATACTCATACTCATGCACAAGAACTGACACAAAGATTCAACAGAATTATATGAAATTTCATTTCTAGATTGAAATATACTTGTCCATTAGGGTCTTCTGTGGCTCATACTTTAGGGATGAAATTGAAAAGTCCTAAAGATTTGTCAATCTGTTTACAGTCTGTAAAATATTTTCAAATACATAATGATGCTTTATCATTATCTGAGTTCTTAAAAAACAATGATAACATTTACATTACCCCAAGAAAGAACACACACATATATATATTCTCTCTTCTTCATTTTGTATTGTTCCATTACTGTAATCTGCCAATTCAAGCCTTTAGTGAGGTGGCTCCTACTTCCCCTTCATGTGGCTAGAAGGCCTCTCCCTTAAACTACAGGCTAATAATTGTGTATTTTGAAAGGGACATCTAAGAAAAGCCACCTTAGAACCCTAGAGGAAAGGGCTGCACCAAGACTCTGAGGCTCAGACTTCACAGGAATATTTCAGTCCATAAACAAATGCCTTCCTGAGAATCAGTAGACTGCTAATCCAAGATCAACACAAGAAGCAGATGACTTCTGGGAGCAGACTACCAACCTATGACCATTGGAAAGATAATTATTAACATGGGATAAATTAGACTGTTAGAAACATCTGCCCGACTACTTTTTAAGTTTTAGCCACTCTTCTTGGTAATGTAGATTTGACGGCCTTAAATCTTAAAGTCTTTTGTTGCTTTCTTCTTGTTTTTCTAAATGTTCACTCTTGGATGCGTTTACATGATGTCTTTACCGCTGTCCTTGGAAACGACATTCACAAATTACCCTACTTAAGAAATGATATAAAAGAATTTAGAAAGTTCTACTCCCACTGGGTCAATTCGTAGAAAACAGAAGATCCATATGATGTACTTTGTTTTGTATATTTGGGTTTGAAACCATGCAAATGACTTATGAAGATACATAAAACAAAACTCAATTAGGAAATGCAATAACAAAAAATTGAAAGCAAATTAAACAAGCGAACTTAATTATGTACTAAGTTAGTAGCAAACAAAGAGAAATTATTACAGGGGATTTTTAACAAAATAATTGGACTACACATCCCCTGTGGGATATTTATATCACATAGAGAAAAGGTGTGAATACATTCATCTGTAAACAACATTTGCCTCCTGGGAGTAATAAATTGTGTGCAAACACTAATACAATCTTTCAGGGAGTTAAACATCTTGGCCCAATGCATCTCCTGGGCGAGTGTTCAAGCATGAACAACAATGTCCAGGACAGGTTACATAGTCTGTTTTTTTTTAAGACTTTATATTTTAGAGCAGTTTTAGGGTCACAGCAAAACTGAGAAGAAGGAACAGAGATTTCACAAATAACTGCTGTCTCTTCACATGCATAGTGCCCCCCCCCCCCCCCCCCCCCCCCCCCCCCCCCCCCCCCCCCCCCCCCCCCCCCCCCCCCCCCCCCCCCCGCTTATCCACATCCCCCACCGGGGTGGTGCATTTGTTGTGATTGATGAACCAACACTGACATACCATAGCTGTTCCAAATCCATAGTCAATCTTAGTTCACTCTAGAGTTGTACATGCTGTGGGTTCAGTCAAACACATGGCATGTTTCTGCCATTATAGTATCACTCAGGGTATTTTCACTGCCATAAAAATCCTCTGCACTCTTCCTATTCATCCCTGCCCCCCATCCAGCCCCTGGCTACCAGTGATCTTTATAATGTCCCCATAGTTTTGGCTCTTCCAGAGCGTCATATATTTGGAATTGCAGAGTACATAGCCCTTTCAGATTAGCTACTTTCACTTAGTAATATGCATTTAAAATTACTCAATGTCTTTTCATGGTTTGATGCTCATTTCTTTTAAACCCTGAATGTTCCATTGTCTGGATATGCTATGTTTTCTCCATTCAAGTACTGAAGGACCGTTTGGTTGCTTCCAAGTTTGGAAATTATGAATAAAGCTGCTAAGCATCTGTGTGCAGGTTTTTGTTGGGACATATATTTTCAATTCTTCTGGGTAAATACCAAGGAGCATGATTTCTGGATTGTATGGTAAAAGTATATTTAGTTTTGTAAGACACTGCCAAAGAGGCTGTTCCTTTTTGCAGTCCCACCAGCAATAAATAGGAGTTCCTGTCGCTCCACATCCTTGTCAGCACCTGGTGTTGTCGGAGTTCTGGATTTGGGACATTCTGTTACATGTGAAGTAATCCCTTGTTGTTTTAATCTGCATTTCCCTAATGACTTGTGATGTGAAGCATCTTCTCATACACTTACTAGCCATTTGCACATCATTTTTGGTGACCTGTCTGTTAAAGTCTTTGCCCCATTTTTGAATCAGATTGCTTATTTTCTCATTGTTGAATTTTAATAGTTCTTTGTATGTTTTGTATAACAGTCTTTCACCAGATATGTCTTCTGCAAATATTTTATCCAAGTCCATGGCTTGTTTTCTCATTTCCTTGACGTATTTTACATAGTAGAAGTTTTTACTTTAAATGAAGTTCAGCTTGCCAATTATTTCTTTCATGGATTGTACCTTTGGTGTGTATCTAAGAAGTCACTGCCATACTCAATATCACCTAAGGTTTTTTCTTTGTTACCTTCTAGGTGTTTTATAGTTTTGCATTTTACATTTAGGTCTATGACCTATTTTGAGTTGATTTTTGTGCACGTTGCATATTCTTAAATTAAAAAAATTTGTTAGGCAACAGGCAAATTTTATTCTAGGAATAGCTACCTGTGTAAGTATGACACTTCTGGGGGTATAAGAAGCCTAGTACCATGAAGGTAGTAAGATCATTTTTTGTGTTATGCCAGTGATGGAAGCTACACCCTTCTTCCTACAGCTGATTAGCCCTTCAGTTTTACTGCTCCTGTGTCTCTAGGCTATGTGAATAAGGGTTCTGGATGCACTGTGGAATTTTCTGTCATTGTTCTTATTCTCTTCCAATTCCTACATTGCTGTCTTCTGTAACAAAACTTTTGCCTTAATTTGTCAGAGTGTTAAGTGCCTTCATTTCCTCTCATCAAAATTACCTAGTGGAGCGAGGTCCAAGCATTTGGTTGACCACAGTTGACTGCTTTAAGCACTAGGTTATAGTTGGTTTCTGTGGAGTCAATGATTTAATAACACCAAACCTACTGGATTAGTGTTCATTGGGGGAAATTCATGGGCACATGGGCCGTAGCAGATGGAAAAGTTTTTTTTGTTGCCATTTACACTTGAGGCAGGTCACAGTGACCCGATAGGAGATGTATTCTGTGGGAGTGACACTGACTCCTAGTCTATGAGGCTGTAAGTGTCATGATTTGGGGAGCAGTTGCCATTTTTCCAATGTGATCTAGGGGGCCAGGGTCTCAGCCTTATGGTGGCAGATATAGGATATGATGAGCTAGTGACAGCATCCATTACATTAGCCTTTATAGTTGGGGAAGCATAATCCTCTTTCCCCATAGAGCCATGCCTATAGATCTGTAATAACAAATATTGCATTCTATTACATGTTTGTCTTTCACTATATGGGGTGGAGGGCAGGGACCGTGTTTTATTTATTTATCATGTGGTTTTATCACTTGGTAGGTATATTGCATATTTGGAGCCTATGCTTAATATGATTTGATGGTTTACAAATGAATAATCCATCTTTCTACTCACTCAAGCCAGAAGCTTGGATATGGTTCTTAATGCCTCTTTAACCCTTCTATTGAATTAGCCATTTAGTCCATTTCTTCTTAAACATCTTTTATATCTGTCTTCCACTCTCCATCCTCACTGTCATGAATTTGGTTTTCATAATTGTTCAGTGGTACCATTTCAAGGCCTCTTGTTCATCCAGTTCTATCCTTCTGTCATTCGTTTACCACATGGCCATGGGGATGAGGTTTTAAGCAGGTACATTTGATCATATCATTTCATGCTGAAAAGACTTTGATGACTTTGAAAGACCTTATGTGACATACAAGATTTCTCATGATCTGCCCATTTTTCTGTAAATCCTCATCTGTGCTGAACCACTTGCTCTTCATTCATGGAAAGCTATGCATCTACATCTTGATCACAAGGTGCTGGTGATAGCCCTTCAGGGCAGAAATATTATTAAGATGTGATTCCTAACTTCATTGGATTCCTAGTTGACCATCAAAGGCTTTTAAATATTATAACTGTTATAATAAAATTGACTATAAGAGCTATATAAGCACTTGAAAAAATATGTAACTGACATCAGGGGATACAATTGTCAGGCACAGTCTCATGGTGGAGAGGATAGGAGATAATATATGAGACATCTGAAAGGATAAGTAGGAACTGGCCAGGTAAAGAAGGAAAGGTAGATTTTGTATTTTTGATTTAGAGGGAACTTTCCCTTGTTAGGGAAAAGTTGTGTGAGACTGTGTGTATGAATGAGGTCGTGATAAGACTGCAATTAATGGAAGGAGCTACGTTAGGAACTATCTTGTGTACCAGCTTAAGGTGTTTGAATTTTGTGTTCAGGGCAGTTAAGAGTTATTTAAAAATGTGAATGTGTAAGTGGCATGACCATATTTGGGTTTTAGGGAAAAATTTCTGTGATGAATCTGATTAATGAAGTGGAGTGAAGCAAGAATAGAGACAACAGAAGACCTTGATAATGATCCACTGGGCAAGTTATGGGAACCTAAATTGAGTCAGTAGCAGGGAGTCAGAGAAGACATATACTTGAAGGGCAGGAGCAGTAGTACTTTATGTCTGACCATGTGGGTCAAAAAGGATGAGTCAAGGATGGTCCTTAGGTTTCTAGTTTGGGAGAAGAGAAAAACAGACACAGAAAATATGAAGAGGGTATAGGAGAAAGTCGCATTGAACTAAGATGGTTATTGGCTGTCTAAGTGGAGATAGGAGCACGCAATGAGATGTAGTATTATTGTATTCTGGAGCATGGAGTGTTGATTGTGTGTGTATTTTTTTTTTTTTTTTTGGAGCCACTAGCATATAGGTGCGTTGAAGATTATATGATATGAGTTAGGAAAAGTTTGAGTGTGAGAACAGAAGAGCTGAGAAGAGAGGCGTGTTCAAAGGCCTGAGAACCTCAATACTTAAAAGATGACTGAAGAAAGGGAAAAAGTGGAGGGGCAAGAAAGTTAGGAGGAAAACCCATGAAAGGTTCTTGAAAGCCAACTGAGGAGAAAATTTTGTGACAGAGGGAGACGTTCTTGAGAGTTAGGTGTGGCAGGGAAGTCAAATAACATAAAAATTTAAAAAAATCTTTAAATCTGGCAGCAAGAAGGCCTCTGATGATGTTGATGAGATACCATCAGCAAAATGAAGTGGGAAGCAACCTACAGGAGAACATATTTGCCAATGATACATTGGGTACACACACAATCCAACTAGACAATGGGCAAAGGACCTGAACAGACGTTTCTCCAAGGAGGACTTACAGATGGTCATATGAAAAGATGCTCAACATCACTAGACATCAGAAAGATGCAAATTAAAAGCACAATGAGATATCACCTCACACCTGTCAGAATGGTGATCATTAATAAATCATCAAACAGTAAGCACTGGCAAGAATGCAGAGAAAGGGAACCCTAGTACACTGTTGGTGGGAATGCAGACTGGTGCAACCACTGTGGAAAATAGTATGGAATTTCCTCAAAATATTAAAAATGAACTGCTTTTTGACCCAGCTATTCTAGTGCTGGGAATATACCCTAAGAATCCCAAATCACCAATTCCAAAGAACTTAAGAACCCCTACATTCACAGCAGTGCTATTTACAATAGCCAAGTGCTGGAAACAGCCTAAGTGCTGATCAGTAAATAAATGGATCAAAAACTGGTACATTTACACAATGAAATACTACGCAGCAGCAAGAAGGAGGAACTCCTACATTTTGTGACAGCATAGATGGATCTGGAGAATATTATGCTAAGTGAAATAAGCCAGTTGTCTGATGAAAGGTAAATACCATATGATCTTACCTATAAGAGGAATCTAATGAACAAAATAAACTAATGAGCAAAACAGAACCAGAGGCATGGAAACATGGAACAGACTAACAGCGAGCAGAGGGGAGTGGGGAGGGGGATAATGGTGGAAAGATGGGGAAGGGACTAGTCAAAGAATGTGTATGAAAGACCCATGAACACAGACAAAAATGTGGGGATTGACTGTGGGTGTGGGGGGTGGGCTGGGTGGAGGAGGGTAAAGGGGGAAAAATTGGGGCAGCTGAAATAGAATAACAAAAAGTTTAAAAAAATAAAAAATGACATTTGAAAACCCAGTAAAATAAAGTATTTGCTTAAATATCCTAATATGTAAAAATTGGTTTAAAAAGTAAGAAAATGATAAAAATTGTGGGAAGTGGTTACTTTCAGGTGCATTTGTGGGATGGACAGACAGGAAAATAGGATGGGAAGACATAGGTAGATGTCAGTTAATGCTCTTGTTTGTGGGCCAAGTGCTGGATTAATGGGTATACATTTCATTATTAAACAATAATAGAATAAATGCTAAATACTCATATGCATAAAGCAAGGTAGGTCTATTGCAATAACTCTGATTGACCAAGAATTACGATTAACCCAATTTCATGCACCTAAGGCTCATTGTGAAAATTGACTGAGAGAAAATAGCTAAAGAAAATTTTGTACAAGAATAATGTGTGTGCACGTGGAGGGAGGGGGTGGCATTTAGAAATAGGACTTACATTTCTTGGTATTAAAATGTACCATAAAGCTACAGTAATAAGAATAGTGTACTTCTTGTCCAGGAATACACAGTCGGTCTGAGGAAACAGAGTAGGAAGTCCAGAAATAGATGCGTGGGTGTTTGTGTGCATTACAGTCAATAACATAGTGAAGAGAATTTGGCATAGTGCACCTGGATCACCTAGTCCTCAACAGATATTTTTATTATCTTCATTAACTTGACATTTCAAATCAATGTAAGATAGAATAAATCCTTTAAAAATTATATTGAGACAGTTGCTGAAAACTCAGAAAAAGATTGTTTCACCCTTTGTTCCATGATAACTAAAATAGATTCTGATTGGATGAGCTGCCTAAATAGAAAAGGAAAACAGAGATATTGAAAAACAATGTGAGCAAATAGCTATACAGCCAAGAAGAATGTGAAAGCCTTTCTCAGTGTGATGTCAGAGAAGTAAACAAAAAGACTCGATTCTTGCCTCTTGTGTTAAATAAAATCCTTCCTCTAGGATTTTGTGGGTAGTTGCCTTCAGGAAATCTTGGTCCTCTTCAAAGAGATTTGCTTTTTTCTGTGGGGAGATAGGACTGTTTTTCTCATTTATCCTTGAAGTTCAATCCGTGAAAAAGGATAGTTATGAGTGAGCTACAGTCTGAAACACATAGACTCTTTTACTTGGCATATTCAAGCTCTTTCTTCATTTTAGAAAGATTTTCTGTATTATATCTTTGAATATTTTTTAATAAAAATGGCTTTGTTGGATTTAGGAAGACCGATAAATATCACCCATTTCTTTCCCTCCTAAACTTGAAAGCAAGAAAGGAATAAGACCCAGCAGACAGACCTGCTGAAGTGTAATATGCTGTCTTTATTATTTGTAGGCTGGAAACAATGACTGGTGGCCTGAGGGCCCATGGATTGATGGCATCTCCTGAATTAGACAGATTTACTCTCCTCGTCTCATGACTCTCAAATAGCCCTCTCACTTGCTCCTCAGTGGAGAGCAGACTGCGCCTCCCCACAAACTGGCAGACCAGAAGCAAGGGCTAAAATGTACCTGTCCACCATTTCCAGTCCTAGATTCCAAATTCACCCATCAGATAAATCACTCTGTCCCTGGAGAGAATGAATTGAAAGGACAGAGTAAAGATGAAATTGTTGTTCCATATTTTTTCCTGTAAGAGAATTGAGTAGAGCTTCTCTCCTGTTGATAAAAGGACAAGACAAGGGGGATAGGAGTTTAGCAAAGACCCTTTGCTTGACCAGATTTTAGTCAGGCTCCTGAATCTTCTCTTAAGCCCATTTGTGCCCTTCCTTGTAAAATCCAGTTTTAGAAAGAATCTTGCTAAATCTGTTTCACCAGAACCAGCCTGACCCTTGGTATATCCTCACCCTTCAGATTCCTCACCCTTCACCATCCTCCAGGGGACATCTAATTACCTGGGCCTGTCTTCAGCAAAGAATCCTGTCAGGTCAGGTTAGTCAGAATCCTCTGTACCCTGACTTTCCTCTTGGTAATTTCCCATTCACCGACCCCTCCCCTGCTCCTTGGCAATAAATTCCCATGTGCTCATGCTGCGTTGGAAGTTGACCCCAATCTCTCTCCCCCACTGCAAAGTTCCACTGTGATGGTCCCTATGCCTGATGCAATGGTCCTGGTAAGTCTGCCTTACCAGGTTTACAAGTGTAATTGAATATTTTTTCATATGATTATCTCCACATTATTTGGGGAGGGGACATGCTTTCCTCCTTCAGATATCAATTAAGCCAGACTATCTTTACCTGGATTTCATCACTTTTAGTTTTCCTCTGATTTTTTGAGTCTTTGTCTTTTTCATTTGTCTTCACTGTGACTATCTCCAACCTTCCTCCCTGTCAATTATTCAATCTGCAGCCATGTGTAGTACATTTCCTGCTTTTAAACATGTATTCATTAGGCCTTTGATAATATTGTTATCAATATTAGGATCTCAAATTGTTTTATTAAACCTGCAATCTTCTCATGTCATTAGAAAAATCTATGAGCATTTTTGTTAATGTTGTAAATAATTTGAAACACTTTGGAAAATTTTCTGTTTTGTGACATATATATGGTATATATTTTTTCTTGTTTTCTACCTGCCAGCTCTCTCCTGTCTTCCCCAATCCTTTCTTCTCTCCATCCATCCCTGCCTTCCTTGCTCTCTTTCTTCCTTTCTTCGTGTAGCTTGTATGCTTGCAGTGTCATTTCTTTTTCTAGCTTACTCATGGTTGGGTGGCTGTGCTCAGAAATTTTATTTGATCTGATAGAATGTGGGAGGATCCTTACATCCCTTTCTACCATACCTTTGACTTATTTACTTCCTCCAGTGCTTTGCAGATTGGGTACTGTATTTTTTTTGTGTGTGTGTGATCTATCTACTTTTTTAAAAAGAAAAATTTTATTTATTTTCAGAGAGAGGGGAAGGGAAGAAAATAGGGAGGGAAACATCTATGTGAGAGACAAACCTTGATCAGTTGCCTCTCTTACACCCCCAGCCAGGGACCTGGCCTGAAACCCAGGCATGTGTCTTGACTGGGAATCAAACTGGTGACCTTTTGGTGTGTGGAATGATGTCCAACCCACTGAGCCACACCAGTCAGGGCCACCTACTTTTGGAAGTGCCAAAGCACAGTGCCGGCCTGGAGAAACAGCTCAGCTAAGGGGGTGTGGTCCTGTTGTTGGAAGGCCTGACCTCTGTTATAATGTCCAAGATGGTAAAAAGCAGTGGAGACATGCCAAGACCCACTCACCTAGATAGGGGTTGGATTCCTCCCTAGGGGAGAATAACTGCATTTCAGGTGGGATCTGCGGTTTGATGTGGGTAGCTCTGGATTTTATTTCCTGATATTTTTTCACCAATATCTCTCTAGAAATCATTTGTGGTATTCCTGAGTCAGAAGAGAGGAAAGATGATACCTTCACCACTCTGTATTTAGCCCCTATTAGATATAGGGTGTGGTCTGTAGAGTATCCCTTCCCTCCCCTAAAGATATCTGTGCCCTAATCCCCTAAACCTGTGAATATGTTATGTTCCCTGACAAAGGGGATTTGCTGATATAATTAAAGTTCTTGGTCATAAAATTAGGAGATTATTTTGGATTATTAAAGAGTGTCCAATCTAATCACATAAACCATTAAAAGCAGAGAACTTTCTTTCTTTAATTATATTTTATTGATTATGCTATTACAGTTGTCCCAATATTTCCCACTTTGCCTCCCTCCACCCAGCCCCCTTCCTCACTCAGGCAATCCCTTCACCATTGTTCAAGTCCATGGGTCATGTGTATAAATTCTTTGACTACTCCATTTCCTATACCATACTCTGTAACTACCTATGTGTAATTCTGAATCCCCTCACCTCTTCACCTATTTCCCTACACCCTGCCCCCATCTGGCAACCATCAAAATGCTCTCTGTATCCACGATTCTGTCTCTGTTCTTGTTTGCTCAGATTAAATTCTTGATAGGTATGTATTTATTACCATTTTATTGTTTATAGTATTGATTTTCTTCTTTTTCTTAAATAAGTCCCTTTAACATTTCATATACTAATGGTTTGGTGATGATGAACTCCTTTAGTTTTTTCTAGTCCAGGAAGCTCTTTATCTGCCCTTTGATTCTAAATGATATCTTTGCTGGGTAGAGCAATCTTGGCTGTAGGTCCCTGCTTTTCATGACTTGAATATTTCTTGCCAGTCCCTTCCAGCCTGCAAAATTTGTTTTGAGAAATCAGCTGACAGGCTTATGGGAACTACCCTGCAGGGAACTAACTACTTTTCTCCTGCTGCTTTTAAGATTCTCTCTTTATCTTTAACCTTTGGCATTTTAATTACGATATGAATGGAGTGGACCTCATTGCATCTGTTTTGATTGGGACTCTCTGTGCTTTCTGGACCTGCATGTTTATTTCCTTCCTCAAATTAGGGAAGTTTTCTTTCATTATGTTTTCAAAGAGATTTCCAATTTCTTGATCTTTCTCTTCTTCTGGCACTCCTATGATGTGAATGTCAGACCTCTTGAAGTTGTTCCTGAGGTGTCTTACACTATCCTCATTTTTTTTGGATTCTTTTTTCTTCTTGTTGTTCTGAGTGGTTGTTTTTGCTCCCTTATGTTCCAAATCATTGACTTGAGTTTTGGCTTCCTTCACTCTACTGTCGTTTCCCTGTAAATTGTCCTTTATTTCAAATAGTGTATCCTTCGTTCCAGATTGGATTTTTCATATATTGTTGAGGATCTATTGTTGATGCTCACTAAGTTCCTTGAGCATCATTAAAACCAGTGTTTTTAACTCCGCATCTGAGAGATTGCTTATCTCCATTTCATTTAGCTCTTTTTCTGGAGTTTTGTTGTTTTTTCATTTGTACCATGTTTCTTTATCTCCTTGTTTTGGCAGCTTCCCTGTGTTTGTTTCTAGGTATTGGGTAGAGCTTCTTTGACTCCATATCTTGGTAGTGTGCCCTAATGCAGTAGGTGTCCCGTGGGGTTCAGTGGCACAACCTCTTTTATCATCCAAGCTGGGTGTTTGAGGTGTTCCCTTTGTGTGGCCTGAGTACACCTTCCTCTTGAAGTTGAAACTTGGTTGCTATTGGCAGGTCAATGAGAGGGATTTACCCAGCCAGTCAGTTGGCAGGATTGGATGTGACCACTGACCACCAACCTCTGTCCTCCATGGAGGATCAGCTGTGCAGGGGCAGGATGGTGGTGCTCTGATGTGGTCTGTAGCCACCCACTGGGTGCACAGGCCCTGGGATTTCCCAGGTGGTGCAGACCAATGTCAGCCCTGACCTGTGTTTTGCCCAGGACCACCCTGCCTGAACGAGCTCACTCAGGCCAGCTGTTGCCTGTTTGAAAGGATTCATGAAGTTGTGAAGCATGGGCCAAGACCAGCCAATCATATAGCTAATCTACTGTAAACAGCTGTAAATTGGGTGGGACAGAATTTCAGGGAATCTCCAGGGTGGGACAAATAGCGTTAGCCAGGTTGATAAAGTCCCAAATGTGGAACCCATCTGCTACCTTTTTCTCTGGGAGAAAGCTGTTCCCCAATTCTCACCTTGATGCTAGACACTTCAATTCCTCCCTGTATGCCATTGGTGCCTTTCAAGCTGCTACTTCAGTGCTGGAGCTCAGAAGGAGTAAGTTCTTGCCTTGGTTCTTTAAGAGGAACTGCTTGTGATTCCAGAAATTTCTTCCACAGACTCAATCCCTACTGGTTTTTTGCAGCCAGATAGGGGGACTTATCTTCATGGCTTTGGAATTCTGGGTTGGTGAACCTGGTATGGGGCTGGGACTCCTTGCTCCTGAGCTATCCTTCCTAAATTTTTATCTACCACATGTGGGTGTGACCAGCTTCTTCTGCATATCTGCCCCTCTTATCAGTCTGTATGGATTTGGTTTCTTTAATTCTGTAGTTGTAAGATTTCCATTCAACTCAATTTCTCCTTTTCTGAGTGATGGTTGTTCTGTAGTTTAGTTGTAATTTTGATGTGGTTGTGCAAGGAGGTGAGTCTTACTTACTTATGCTGCCATCTTGACTGGAAGTCTGATAATCTTATCCAGAGGACTTTCTGTAGCTGGGGGAAGATGAGTTGTATTAATCAAAAGTCAAAGGCATTCAAAGTATGTGGAGGCCTCAAGGGGAAGCTGCTGGTTTGGAGATGGAAGGGACAATAAGAAGAGTTTAGGTGGCTTTAAGGAGAGGAGAGAGAGGCTCCTGGCTGACAGCCAACAAGGAAACAGGGACATCAGTCCTGCAGCCCAAATAACTGAATTCTGTCAACAGCCTGAATGACCTTGGAAAGAGACACTCCCTAGAAGCCCCCAGAGAAGAGTCCAGCTCACCAAACACTTGATCTCAGGCTGTGAAAATGGGGCCAGAGGAACCAGCTGAGCTCACTGGACTCCTGACCCACAGAACTGTGAGAAAATAAATGTGTGTTGTTTCAATCTGCTAAATGTACAGTTATTTGTTATGGCAGCAATAGAAAACTAACACATGGGGGTATTAGAAATGTTATAATTTTGAAGACTGACTGGCTTATGATCAGTCTGTGAGGGGGTAGAGTTAGGACTTACATGCCATGCTGACCCCTTCTGCTTTGAGTTCTTTTCTTTGTTAACTTTTTTTTAGAGGAGTTGATATTTTTAGTTTTTGCCCTTTTTTGAGTACTACTGGTAAACTTATTTTGTTATTTTTGAAATGTGTGCTTTAATTCATATGGTATTGGAAGAGAGAGAATCAGTAATATAGCTTGATTCAGCTGTCTGAATCCTGAAATTTCTTGCTCATTGAGTCTTTAGAAATTAGACTGAGGGAGGATTCCATGAGTCTAGAATTAAAACAAATTATAAAAAATAAGGGCTATTTATAAATAAAATAAATGTGTGTGTGTGGGGGGGGACAGAGAGAGAGAGAGACAGAGATAATTTTCTATGTCAACTTGAGTGGGCCATGGGGTACTTAGATATTTGCCTGAATATTATTTCTGGGTGTGTCTGTGGAGTTGTTTGCGGAAGAGACTAGCATTTGAATCCTTAGATTGAGTAAAGCCTACTGACCTCCCCTGTTTGGGTAGGCATTATCTAATCCATTGAGGTCCTGAAAAAAGCAAAAGGTGAGGTAAGGGATAATTTGTTCTCTCTGCCTGACTGCAGGGACTAGAACATTAATCTTCTTTTCCTTGGAGTGGGACTTATGCTGCTGATTCTCTTGGTTCTTAGGACTTTGGACTTAGATGAGAACTACATCACTGACTTTCTTGGGTCTCTAGTTTGCAGACCAAAGATTGTATGACTTCTCAACCTCCAAAATAATGTGAGCCAATGTTTTATGTTATCCAATGTCTGTCTATCTATCACCTACATATCCATCTATCTGTCTATGTATCTATCAATCTATTATCTATCTATCTATCATCTCCTCTTCATTATGCTTTTCTGGAGAACCCTGATTAATACAGTGTATATGTATATTTATATATATACACACATATACCATGATATGCTTTCAGTCCTATTTGCACATGAAAGCCAAAAATAGAGGTTATATGAAAAATGGCATTGATATTTTGATAGAGATTGCATCAAATCTATAGGTTTCTTTGGGTAGTATGGCCATTTTAACAATGTTAATTCTTCCTATCCATGAAAACAATATATGCTTCCATTTATTTGTGCCTTTTCCAGTTTCTTTCTTCAACATCTTATAATTTCCCAAGTATAGGCCTTTTAGGTCTTTTACCTCCTTGGTTAAATTTATTCCTATTTTTTTTATGCAATTGTAAATTGAATTTTTTAAATTAATATTTCTGATAGTTTACTATATTGTATAAAAATGCAACCAATTTCTGAATATTAATTTTGTATTGTGCTACTTTACTGAAATCTTTTATCAGTTCTAGTAGATTTTTGGTGGAATCTTTAGGGTTCTCTCTGCATAGTATCATGTGATCTACAAATAATGACAGTTTTACTTTGTCCTTCCCAACTTGGATGTCTTTTTATTTATTTTTCTTGTCTTATTGCTGTGGCTAGGGCTTTAGTACTATGTTGAATAAAATGGCTTGGTACCAGCATAAAAGCAGACACATACGTCAATGGAATGGAATAGAGAGCCCAGAAATAAACCCATGCTTATATGGTCCACTAATCTATGACAAAGGAGTCAAGTACATACAGTGGAGTAAAGATAATCTATTCAATAAATGGTGTTGGGAAAACTGGACAGATACATACAAAAAGATGAAACTAGACCACATTTTTACACCATCTGCAAGAATAAACTCAAAGTGGATTAATACTTAAATGTAATATTCTAAATCATAAAACTAGAAGAAAACATAGGCAGTAAACTCTGACATTGCTCTTAGTAATATTTTTGTTGATGTATCTGATTAGGCAAGAGTAACAAGAGCAAAGAACAACAGGACTACATCAAACTGGAAAGTTTTTACACAGCAAAGGAAACAACTAAATGGAAAGAAAACCAACCACCTGGGAGAAGTTATTTGCTGATGGTACATCAAATAAGGTGTTAATATCTAAAATTTATAAAGAACTCATACAATTTAACAACAAAAACCAAACAATCCATTTAAAAAATGGGCAGAGAACCTGAATAAACATATCTCCAAAGAGGACATACAGATAGCCAGTAGACATATGAAGGGCTGTTTAATGTCACTAATCATCAGAGAAATGTAAATTAAAACCAAATGAAATACCACCATTCACCTGTCAGATGGCTATCATCAATAAATCAATAAACAACAAATGTTGGCAAGGATGCAGGGGAAAGAGAACCCTTGCACATTGTGGGTGGGAATGCAGATTGGTACAGCCAGTACGGAAAACAGTATAGAGGTTTCTCAAAAAATTAAAAATAGAACTCTCTTATGAACCTGCAGTTCTGCTTCTAGGTATTTACCCAATGAAATCCAAAACACAAATTCAGAAAGATATATGCTTCCCTATGTACATTGCAGCAATTTTTACAGTAGCCAAGATATGGAGGCAACCCAAATGTTTATCAGTAGAAGGTTGGACAAAGAAGATGGGTACATATATACAATGGAATATTGCTTGGCAATAAAAAAGAATGAAATCTTACAATTTGTGTCAACATGGATGGAATAGTGGATATTATGTGTGAAATATCTCAGCTGAAGACAAATAGCATACGATTTCACTTATATGTGAAATCTAAGGAGCAAAGTAAATGAACAAGCAAAACAGAAACAGACTTATAGATACAGAGTGCAAACTGATGGTTGCCAGGTGGAAGGGGGAATGGATAGCTGGGTGAAAGGTGAAGGAAGTAAAATATAATTAGTGGTTACAGAATAGTCACAGGGTTGTAAAGTACAGCATAGGGAACATAGTCAGTAATATTGCAGTAACTACATACTGTACCAGGTGGGTAGTAGACTTGCCAGAGGGATCATTTTGTAAATTATGTAAGTGTCTAATTACTATGCTGTACACTTGCAGCCAATATAAAATAATATTGAATGCTAACTGTTGGGGACCACTTTGTGTGGCATCAGAGACTGTAGCCCTGCGAGAACAAGACCTTGAGAGAGGCCTGTAAGTCTTTGACTGGAACGCTGGGAATGTAGGAGGCAGGCGTGACCTGATGCTAGCACTGAGACCTCTTTTAAAAAATTAAAAGTTAAAAAAAGGAATGAATTTCTTCAAAAGACCTATAGATTTTATTGTTTTGGTCTTTTAGTTTTTTCATTCCACCACAATTTTCTGGGGCTCATCATGTGTCAGATGTAGTACTAGATGTTGAGGAATCAAGGATGAGCAAGGCAGACATTATTACTAACTTTTTAGAAAGTTTGTGGCAGCCCAGGAGAGCAGGTTTGGTTCGATTAAACTAGCAAGGGGGGATTTGTACTGATATGAGTACAGTTGAACCAGGCACTCTATTGCATTTCTGGAATCTACCAGTGTTACTGTTTAAGGTGTACCTGGGAAGTACTGTTACAGAACAGACCGGCGGCGGGGATGAATGGTATACTATTACCGAAAGGACCCCCTTTTTTTCTGGTGTCCCATCCCCATACTAAGTTTGCTTTGCCTGCTGCCAGAGGAAAGATGTCTCTCTATGCCAGAGATTGGAGAAAAGAAAAGGAATTACTTAGAGTAATGACTTAATGTCTTCATTAAAATGCTAAAATTCTTTAGAATACCCACAAACGCACATAGTCCTTCCTTCTCCCCTTTGCTCAGTCTGGAGTACCATATCTCAGAAAAAGAAGTAGAAGTCCGTGGTTCAGGCTCCCAGCACCATCAGTTGTGTGGCTGCCACAATCTCCAGTTAATCCAAAGTCATGTGGCACCTACTCATGGCCCACCAGCAAGAACTCTTTCACCCCTTTTCTTCCAGGCAAAGTCTCTCCTGCTGCCTAGGCTGTGTGGCAAAAGGGATCAACTCAGAGCTGCATGGTCCCAACCTCTGTCCAAGCTGCATGGTGATTCCCACCATGGTTGCCATGTCTAAGTTTAAATCCCTGTGCCAATCTTCCTCTGCAGCCCCATTTCTGACTCCTCCCACAATCAGTTACACCTGCCAGCATTCCTGTATCCTTCCAGCTTTACTGGGTTGCCATAGTAAGTCCGGGCAGGCATGGCCCCATGGCGTGGAGCCAATCATCTCTAAGCTCTCATGCAGGCACTGTAACCAGGGGGAGTTGCTTCCCAGTTACATCCTGGGTTGAAGTCACTCCCATTGACCTGGCTCAAAGCATGGCCACAGCTATATAACATATGTATGCAACCAGTTAAAGGTTACAGATATGTTAAATGACCATGCCAGAGGTTACCTGCAAAGCTGTTGCTGTACAAAACAGCTCTCAATGGCCCTGCTCCATGTGTCCCCTCCCCCAGCTCAGACTGGTGGGGGTAAGGACATCATATATATATTTTTCTCTAATATTTCCTGAACACCCTGATCCCATTACAAATGTTATGGACCCCATTATAAATCCCTATTTGGGATCCCCTTCCTTGGCTGCACCCAGTTACAATACCAATCACTAAATAAATGCTATCAAGTAGAGTACATGAGTGTCTAGGAGTATGAAGTAGATTGAACCCAATCATTACCCAGAAGGAGGTTTCTTTGAAGAAACCTACAAGGTAGATGATTAGGAACTCACTGGTAGACAGGGGAGGCCTGGAGAGGTTGCCAGGCGCAGAGAGCGGCAAGCCTGAAGACCTAGAAGATGTAGGGAGCACAGCAAGATGGTGTGACTAGTAGATGCTTTGGATGGTGGGAGGAAGAGAGTGAACTGAGGTTAGACTTATTGCTGCACCAAAGGTCAGCAGTTGCAGGTGTCACCATTTTGTCAGGTTTGCTCAACTACCTCAGTAACTTGGGGAACAGGGAGGTAAACCTGACTCTCATTTTTTCAGCTCTATTGAGATATAGGTGACATCCAACAGTGTGTAAGTTTAAGATGTACATTGTAGTGATTTTATGTGTGTATACATTACAAAATGATCACTGCAATAAGGTTAGTCAATCCATTCAACACCTCACCTAGTTACAATATTTTTGTGGTGAGAATTTTAAAAATCTACTCTCTTAATAACTTTCAAATATACAGTACAGTGTTAACTATAGTAGCCATGCTGTACATTAAGTGCCCAGAGCTTCATCTTATAACTAGAAGTTTGTACCTTTATACCACCTTCCCTCATTTCCGATACTACCCCTTTCCCCCACCTTCACAACCACCAGTTGGTTTTCTATATTTGAGTTCACTTTTTTTGGATTCCACATATAATATTTGTCTTTTCGTGACTTATTTTACTTAGCATAATGCCCTCAAAGTTCATTCATGTTGTTACAAACAGCAGAAGTTCCTTCTTTTTTATGGCCGATAATATTCATATATAGGTGTATTCATATCTTCTTTATCAGTTCATTTGTTGAGGGACACTTAGGTTGCTTCCATGTCTTGGCTATTGTAGATAATGCTGCAATAAAGTTGTGGGATAAAGATATCTCTTGGAGATAGAGATTTCATTTCCTTTGCGCATATATTCAGGAGTACGATTGGTGACTCATATGGTAGTTTTATTTGAATTTTGTGAGGATCTTTTGTACTGTTTTCCGCAGTGGCTTCACCGATCTACATTCCCACCCACAGAGCACCAGTGTTCCTCTTTCTCCACATTCCTGCCCAAACTTGTTGATAATATTCTTACAGGTAGGTGCGAGGTGGTCATATCTGACTATGGTTTTGAATTGCATTTACCCTGATGATTGGTGATGTTGAGCCTTTCTCATGTGCCTAATTCACCCTGGTTTTTAACACATAATCTTCACTAAACATTTGTTTATACTCAGTAGAATGGGAAAATTCAGGGCGCATGACTGCTAAGGTGAGTCTCTGGGCCAGTTGTTCATTGTATTGTGTGGCTGGTGAAGCCTCTCTTCTCTTCGATGGGCCCCGGCATGTGCTGGTGTCTGCCTTGTATTCATTCCCTTCTCCACCAGCTTCTCCACTTTGTAAGTGAACACTTATCGAATGCCCTGTTTGGCCCCTTTGGTTTGTACTCAGTCTCAGGTACTGGTCTGTGTGAGTTTTCTATCACCTCCCAACAAATAGCCACAAACCAAGTAGCTTAAAACAACGCAGGTTTTTAGTCTACAGTTCTGTAGGGCAGAAGTCTGACGGCAGTCTCCCTGGGCTGGAATCAAGGCGTTGGAGGGGCTGTGTTCCTTACCCGAGGTTCTCGGGTAGAATGTGCTTCATGGCTTTCCCCAGCTTGCAGAGGCTGCCCGCATTCCTTGGCTTGGGGGCCCCTTCCAAGCCAACAACAAGATGTGCTTCCCTGGCCACATCTCTTTCTCTGATTCCCTTCTTCTATTTTCCTCTTCCACTTTTCAGGCCCTCGTGATGACACTGGGCCCACCCAGATAATCCAGGGGAGATATCCCTATTTTAAGGTCAGCTGAATAGCAACCTTAATTCCCTTTGCCATGACACACCACATATTCACAGGTTCCTGGGATTAGCATACAGGCATTTTGCAGTGGGATGGAGGTGGGGCATTATTCTGTCTACTGCGTGATCCTTTAGAATATACTGGTCTTTTCTTCTGCGATAACATAAAACCCTGATTTCTTTTTCCCCCTCTAGGCTCTCCTCTCTCTAGAAGAGTTAATTTCTTGCCTGTCACCCCTGCACCCCTCATTTCACCCCTTCCTCACCCTATGCACTCCCGTACCCATCAGTCTGGCTGACTCCCAGGCCTGACATTTTCTGGCTTGCTCTCTCCTTCATCTGCTATCAACGACAATTTTAAATTGAAGGCACATTTTATCATTTGTCTTTGAACGAGCCATCCCAATAACTTCTTCCTAATGTTGAGAGTCATGTGGTTAAAATCAGAGAGTTAATCATGGTGAGCAATTGTAACGAACCCTCCTCCGGTTTCCATCAGTGAATGAGCACAGATACTGCCCCTCTGCTTGGTGTTATGCAGTAATAGCTGCTGTTCTTAAAGTGCAGTGCTAATTTATTCATTGCTTTATTTTTCAATGAATTTTTCCATAGTTAAGAACAATGCTAGAGAGATGGATGATGAAGGAGTTATAGAACCAGAAAGTGTGAGAGGCAGTGCACTTACTGTTTAAAATTTTTGCAATGTGTGCAAAGTACTTAGAATCAAGATTATTTCTATTTGCACTGAGAGGGGAGGTTAGTAGAGATTTTTTTTCTTTTAAAGAGACAGTGCCAGTCAAGCCATTAATCACATGAAAATGGTAAAGAAGCTTTTAGATTGCAATCACTTGAATGAAAAGTTAGGTGAAAATTTCACGACAAATCACAAAAGCCTATTGAGTTTGTGACTGAAGAAGTTTTCAGTGTATGGGAAAATTTTATTATACAATTTAAGTATTTTTATTTAATTCAATTAGGAATCTGGATTTACAGTAAATGTGAAAATGATTTAAAGGCACAATGATGATAGTAACTTCCTGAAATGGCAACCTGAACAATTTTATATTATATACTATATTATATGCTGGTTATATTCTACTTTAGTTACAGGTAATTTTAATTTTCTTTTAGTTTTTACGCAACAGGCAAAGAAATGTTTAGTTTTGTAATTTAAGGATTTAAGCCTTAAATAGTTGTGGACAACAATTAAACCTATCTAGAAATGTTTAAATTTTCTTACTACAATAAACCAGTTTCAAGTTTCTCTAGGATATAAAATCATATTTTGAGGAAAAATGATAGAATAATATGTACTTTTGTGGTTTTCAAAAATACCACTTCTAAAAAGTCTGTCAGGATATCAGCAAGAACAGTGAACATACTGTAACAAGTCCTAGATGAAACAGTAGACTGTTTTTTCCATACAAAAGATAGGCTATGTTTATTTAGAGTCACAAGCAGTTGACTCTCTCAGTGTGACTCAGAGCACAAGAAGCCATTTCCAGTTCACTCCATTCTGAGTCCTACAGCCGGGGCCAGGGTGGAGGGGTGCTGTTTGGGTGCATGCACAAGTTTACAAGTTTCTCATTAAGGGCAAACTGTGGCTGTGGGAGACTGGCCAGGTGGGTCACCATCAGCAGGTCACTGAGGTTGCTGTGAGTATGGTCTTCGTCATGGAGAGCTATCTTGGGTACTTGGTTAAGCAGACACATCAAGAAGCGGCCCACAGTATCATCAACTGACACCTCTGCAGACAGTACATCTTCCACACACTGCCACACTGTCCTGAGGGCATCCTGGATGCCAGCCCATGACCCTGCTACTTGCTGCAAGTCACTGGAGAGTCCAGTCACCTGGTTGGGGCTGAAACAAGTCTTCAGGATCAAGTCGACTCTAATGCGTTCAGTGTCATAATATGCATATTTCACTGTCCGAGGTGTGAACATCACCCCCGTGGTCCTCCCAGGGACACCCATTAAAGTGCCGACTTAGTCTTGCTGCTTGTGCGACCATTCTGGAGGCCCCGAGGTGCGTGGGGTTGGAGGCTTCCTGGCTGTGGTATTGGGCGCCCTGTAATGTCATGGCCTGTGGCACACCAGTCCAGGATGAGTTCATTTGGAGAGACTTTACTGTGCAATTCATACACATTCTTAGCATATTCCATGTCAACAGCCACCTCATCTTCTGACTCATTGTGCAGCACTGAAAAGCAATTACTGAGTTTCACTGAGTGCTTGTCAAGGTTTCCCAGCAGAGTCCCAATAACTTGGGCAGCACCCTCATTGCGTTGTCGCTCTTAGCTGTCTACGACGGAGGTCAAATGACCCAGTGCAGCCGCACCGTACAGCTGCCAGGGAAGGGGCCTAGTAGGGCAGGACCAGCCAGCGACTGTGTGAGGGTCTGTGCCAGGGCTGGCCCTGAGGTCGCGGTTCCTGCTGCCGCAGAGTCTGGGGATGAGGCTGGCGCTGGAGTTGGAGCTGGAACCCGCGCTGGAACCGGAGCCAGTGCTGGAGCCGAGGCTGGCCCTGCGTCTGGGGTTGAGGCTGGGGTTGCAGCGCGGGATGGCATGGCCAGAGGAACACTCGCTGGGACTGCCCTCGTGACCATCTTGTCGAGGGAGCTAGACCTACTTTTTTTTGTTTCTTTGATTACTCTTTGGTGAAATTATCTACCTATGAGACCAAGGCCAATTTACGGCCAGAGGAACTGGAAGAACAGAACATCTCCAATGGATTTTCAGTTCATTTTCCCAGTAAACAGCAATTCATAAAAGAGTTAAGTTATACCTGGGAAGTTAAAATGAGTACCCACACACGACCTCTCAGGCACCCAACACTTGCCTTGTACCTGCAGTAAGTGGTGCGCCTTGCTGGTAAGTGTTTGAAGTCGTTGAAAGTTTGAAAACCTGAAGGTGCTAGAGGATAGCTGGAGAGATCCATATTATTGATTTTGTGTTTTCTTCTAAGGGTTACAGTTGAACCACAGGTTTGTGATGAGCTTTCCTAGGCATCCAGGTGAATTCGGTTCCGCTCGGCGGGTTTTGCACTGTAGGAGATGGAGACGCAGCGCGGTCCTACGATGAGGGTTAAATGCAGGTGAGTCAGCTCGGCAGGTCTTCGTGCTCCTGAAGTTCCAGGTCAGCCGCTTGTGAAGCAGTTCGCTCCACACACTGGCAACAAGTTTGGTTAGTAAAATGTTTACTTATCTGACAGTTCTGATGTTTTTCTTTACAAGTGTAATGTATCAGGGTAAGAAAGGCTTTTATTCAGAACCTTCTCTACCCAATTGGAAACAGGCTCAAGCTTTCTTGAGCTGAAAGTGCTTAGGGTGGACATTGATTGTAAGCTAGACTCATGTTTTAGGCCCTAGAGGTGTCAGAATCTGGGCTCAGAGAACAAATAAGCCATGATATGTAATATTAAAAATACATGAGTGGAAAAGGCCCTCCTTTACTTCTTAAAATATGGACAGAACCTACTTACGTTCCTAAGGGGGAGAATAAGCAGTACAAAGAGGGGATTTTCGTGTGTGTTATGTTGCAGTGATGAGAGGAATCTAAATCACATTTCCTGTAATGTCCCAAGATTGAATGGTATATGTATTTGACTTTTAAAAAAGCACATGTTGAAAAAAGGAAACCAACATGTATTCTGTGCTAAGGAATAGGAGGGTGGGACTTCAGAGAACAATGTGGGTGGGGAGTTTTTAGAATGAGTTTATCCACTTGCAACGTATTCAGAAAATTTTGATCGAGACGGTCCTTTGATTTCAGTAACACATGGGATTTTACATTTTCTCTGAGCAATTTGTTTCCTTTTCAGTATCTGTTAATTGCTTAGGTTAAATTGTATCATGTCATAAACTTAAAGTTTTATGGGCTCAAATATAAAATGATTCTTAAAAATAAAGTGTACACATAATTTTAATAATACAATCTTTTGGTAATATTTAAAAATTCTTATTCAATATAGTACCTGGTAGGTGAGAAAAGACTTTCTAGGTGGATAAAATAGATTCCTGGGCATCGCTCCTCCATCAATAAGTGGTTGTGATTGTAAATTAAAGCCCTTATATGGTAGAAGATAGATGATTACAGACTGAATTTTAAAGTGAATTAAAATGCATTCTATTTATGGAATTAAAAATTCATGTATAGCAAATTATGTTTACTCTAGTAGATACTTAGAGGACAACATAGGATACAAAAGTTATAATCAGTGAAACATGAATTTTTTTAGATACCAATACCAAAATTAAAATCAGAGAATTTAATGGATCTTATTCTGGGCCACCTATCATTGCTTGTCAATTTAAAGAATTTATAACATGGGATTATATGTTGGTTCTCTTCTTATTACCATTTTATACTGTACTTAGTATAAGTCAGAGCTTTTTTAGATAAAAATCTAGGTTAGTGTAGAACATTATAGTTTAACTGAGATAATTGGATATTTTGAGTGATGTTTTTTGCATTCCTCTTTCTTCCTAAAATTCCACTGAAAGGAAATAGTTTGTGAGTAGTAACAGACCATTCTATTCTTAACTTAAATATTTACTTTGGGAAAGATGATTTGAATTTTACTCATAAATGAGTTTTGAACGTGTTTGATCTTAACAACAACTGAGCATGAGTCAGCATGGATTTTTGACAAAAAAAATCCATCAAATGAATTGACATTTTAAAAACTGTAATAATCATGGTCATAGATGCACCTCCCACCACCCCAATTAAAAAAACAAAAAACCTGTCTAGACACAGTTGCTTATATAGTTAGTTTGATTTTAGAATTCCTGGAATGTAGTAATAACGCCTCCTATTTGCTGGGCAACTACTTTATGCCAGACAGTCTTCCAGGAACTTTTTATGGTTTCTCAGAAGTAATGGGCAATTATCCTTTTATTACGGATAAGGAAGATGGGGTCTCAGGGTTCAGTGACTTGTCCCAGGTTGTACTGTAAGTGGCAGAGGTGGAGTAAAAGTCTGTTTTTTTCCCGAAACTCTGTTCTTTGCCTCCACCTCCAGCTGCCTCACTCAAGACCAAAGGCAGTACGGGCTCTTCGATGACCAGCTGTTAGGATTTTTCCAGGAAACAGTGGTTCCTAGAACGTGGGACTTTCAGTGCTGAGCTGGTGAGAGTCTTGGGCAAACCCAGGCGAGTGGGTCATCCTGTAGGTGTATTCTTACAGCTACTGGGTAGTCAGCACGGTGACACTGCTCCATCAGAAGCTTCCTATTCCTGCCGAATTATCTGCAGGGCTGAGGCCATTTTTTTTTTAACACATAGGATAAAATTCAGAGAGCTGTTTTCTGGAATAGCTGGACACTGTGCTGGCCAATTCTTGACACACAGGGAATTTGAGCCTACTATTTATCAATTAATTCCATTCTTTAGCATAACTTGAGAACTCTTAAATAAAATATTAAAAATTTTACCCTGGCTGGCATAGCTCAGTGGATTGAGTGTGGGCTGTGAACCAAAGCATTGCAGGTTCGATTCCCAGTCAGGGTACATGCCTGGGTTCCAGGCCATGGTCCTCAGTAACATTGATGTTTCTCTCTCCGTCTCTTTCTCCCTCCCTTCCCTCTCTAAAAAATAAATAAATAAATAAAATCTTAAAAAAAATTTTTTTTTGGCACAGTCCGGGATTATATAAGGAGAATGAATATTCATTAAAGATGTATTTGCATCCTTTGTCTCTAATGCATGCTGAATCAGGGTGTTTTCTGATTAAAATGCTTTCTTATTAACATGGTATGTCACTTACCAGTCCTTTACTTTACTTTTTTGTTCAATCCAATCCCTTACCTGTGAGTATCCTCATATCTTTTTCATCTGAAATGTTTTTTTTCTAGTAAGGCTATAAGTTTCTTGATGGTAGAATATATACCTTTAAATCAGCATAATATGTAAGATCACAAATTCTGGGGATAGACTATTAACTTTCAGCAGTAGACCATGAGCAAAATTACTTAACTTCCCTGTACCTGCTTTCTTCACCTTTTTAAAAAAATCCTCACCTGATGATATGTCAGTTGATTTTTAGAAACAGAGAGAGAGAGGGAAAGAGAGAGAGAAACATCAATCAGTTACCTCTCGTACATGCCCCACACAATGGGATTGAATCTGCAAACTTTTAGAGCACGGGAAAATGATCCAACCAACTGAGTCACCTCTCTGGGGCAAAGTGTAAATTTTGAGTGAGGGAAGCTACTCCTACACCTTTGTAATTGTGCTATTTAAAGACTGACACACTTTAGGATATAAGCCTTTTAAATATGGGATAATTTTACAATACACTCTGCTGCCATCTTCCATATCCGCTACATTGTGACTGATTCAGGACTCCTATTGACATACTGAGACATTCTACTCTTGGTTAATCAAGAGAAGTTGCAATTGATTTAAGGAGGAATGCCATGGTAGTACATACAGAAAGCAGCTGAGGTTTTTTTGTGTTTCTTTGTTTTTTTGTAGCAATTGAAGTGTATGGATATAAAACATTAAATAAAGAAACACATTTGAAGGGATGTGTACGGATTCTGATAGCCTGGCTTCTTTCCCATTTACCTTATAACTAAAATGTTATCATGTAACATAATATATTATCGTGTAACATAACAATTTAATGGTTATTTATGGAATTTTAATGAGTGCCAAGCATTATGCTAAGTAGACTAATGCTAACTATTGTTTGCATTCACAGGTTGTGATAAAGTTTATGAAGTGTGACTAGAGATGTGAAATACTGACAGATTCTTAAAGTTATTTATTTTGGTTGAATGTATCTTTAATATGTTCTATTATCAATAGAACAACATTTCTAGGAAACATCAAGGCAATTTTACATGATGGTGTAATAATGGGGAAGATCAACATATATCTACTGAAATTAGAGCAGCGTCATTTAAAGATGCTCGTGGTCTTCTAAACTAATTTTCAAATGTCTTCTAGGTCATTATATTAAATGTGATACAATGATCTTTGAAAATGGAGAAAGTCTTTCTGGGGTGTTAACTTCGAAATATTTCAGGCCAGTTTTACTGAATTATCTCTCCTTGGTATCTGGGTGTCAGGGCTGCACCCAAGAGCGACACTGAAGTATAGCTGAGATGCCTGGGGAGAGCGCCACAAGCCAGAAGCTAATTCAGTGACAAGGGCCTGCCTTCCTTCCTTGCTTGTCTTCCATTTCTCTCTCCTTGGAAACAGCTTTTGGGTCCTGGGTATTCTTTTATTCCTTGAGTGTCAGGGCACAGCTGCCAAGAGAGATGATTATAAGGTCACTGAAGGACCAGCATAGCATATAGAAAATTTCATGCCAATTAACTCAACTTTCTACGAACCATACCCTAGATAATGAGTAAGTAATAACGAGTAATATATAAATTGGTATCTTTTCCCATGAACTGGGAAGGGCTTCTCCTGTTCAGCAAAGTGTATCTGCAGCATGGATGTGATGCTTGGCATTGAGGCGGCAGCTCTTTTGTGACCATAATGATATTAGAAATTCTGAGAGAGAAAAGTGCATATGCAGTCACTCTGTTTAGAACTTTGGCGCTGTACAAGTGAGAATTACACAGTGTAACTGCGGGTACATTTGCTTGCTCTAAGACCAGCCAGTTGCTTGTGACCTGAAGCTGGCAGTTGTCAGCAGCTCAAATTCAGAAGCAAAATATGACAGTCTACTCATTATTCATGCGCAAGTGGTTCCAGGCTTCCGTTTCCCTCTTCGTGTCTAGAGGAGTCTGTTTTCTTTAGGTCAGACACAGCCCTTTCTGCCCCTTTGGAAGGGGACTGCCTTGACAAAAGGATTCTTTTGGGCTCTTATGAGTCATAATCAGAAGGCAAAAATGATGAGAGGGCAATAGTCTTGGAGGTGGACCAGGAGGAAAAGTTTCTACTTCCCATTTTTAAGGGTCTGTGTATGAAAGAGGTATGAGAGTCATGGTGGCATGTGAAGAAAGTGAATCTGAGGCTTAAGAACCATTTTTTTTTTTCCAGGAACAAACTGAACTAAAGTGGTTTACTTGATTATTTATATAATACATGGTTTCATCTGATTCTCAGTAAATCTTTTTAGTGGAATAATGCAAATCATAACTATAAATAAAAGAGTTGTATATGATTTTTGAGCATAGAAAATTTCTATATCCATGTGTCTGCTAAAAAATGTTGAACACATATTTAAATAGTATTGATCTGAAGGGGCACCAAATTACTAGTCTCCTCTGTTCTGATGCTGGGTCTAAGTTTTCAGCTAATTCCTACTTTATGGAATGAGGTGTTTCTAACATCCGAAGAGACAGTTTGGGCTTGTGGTAGGATGACATGTGCTCCAGCTATTGCTGGTGCTTTCCTAGAGCGGAGTAAGGCAGGAACTCAGCTCATTTCTGCAGAAATGAGCACATGGGCAGCTTTGGGGTCTTCCAGAACTTCAGCTGGCTTATGTGGGCCTCGGAGTTTGACCAAGGAAGCAGGAGGTTGCAGCTCTAGTTTACATGATGCGCAACTACTGGACTCCTTTCTGCTCGTGGAGAGGAGAGACTGTGTTCTCAGTGATACTGCCGAGTGGCTTATCTGATGGGGAGGCAAATGCATGGGATCAGTCACGAGCTCCTAATTCTTATTAGAAAGCAGACATAGCCAAAGCAGACGTGGCCGAGTGTCTGTGTGGTTCTGCTATGACTAGAGTCAAATATCTAAACACGTGGGTGTGGCAGTCCAGGACACAAATAAACCAGAGGTCTGAGCTGCACACAGAAGATGGCCACTCCGTTAACCCAGATTTGACAGCACCGCCCACTTTTATGGAATAGCACTGAGTCATCGCTGCTGTGAGGATTTCAGGCAGCCAGAAGCATCAGATGGAAGAACAAGAATCCCATTGTGTGATGGTCCCTTGAATCAGAATGGTATGGTGCTTTAAACCTTTCAAACATACCCACGCATGGTCCTTTGAGACACTGAGGTTCAGGGGCACGTGGGAACCCATATGCTGAACAGCCTGGTTTTGTCAACAGACTATGATATCAGGGTCCTGATGCTGAGGGCTGGGTGTCTCTTTAAGGATGGTATACCACTTGGGGGTCTTTACTTTCCACATCCCTGACAGTGAGACAGTTGGTGTGTAGTGTTCTTTGGAGAGGAACATAGAGATAACCCTGGACCTCTGATTATTGGTATATACCACAAATTTTAAGGATCACTGGACATTTTTACCAAGTTGTTTTCCTTTTTTTATTTTGTTGCATTTTTAATTTTTGAGTTGTTAGCATAAATATTCAAACTTTTTGCATGGGTATGAAGAGCAAGATTTTTGTACTAATTATTCAGAGCTTCTGGTTGGTGTTATATATTTAAGGCATGTATACCTCATTGCTCCATTTCAACACTGCCTGATATCTAGAAAAAAATGGAGAAGCAAATTAATTCTTTTTAGTGCAGTCTCTTGAGAACACAGAGGGAATAGATCCATGACATCCATTTAAAGGTATTAAAAACTGTCTTTCCCTGTATTTTGGGTTGTCTGTTACCGTATTGCAAGCCACCCCCAAATTTAGTGGCTTAACATCAGTAACTGGGTCAGCGAGATCAGCTGGGCGGTCGTTCTTGTGGCCAGTGCAGTGGTCATTTGGAAGCTCCTCACATGTCTCCTTCACAGGGCTGGCAGTGGTGCCGGCTGTCCGCTGAGAGCTCAGCCGAGACTGTCACTCAGAAGGCCTCAGTTCTCCTCACTGTGGCCACTCGGGGAGCTTGGGCCTCTCGTGGCATGGTGGCAGGGTTCTAAGCGTGACTGTTCCAAGTGTGTGTGAGGGGCCACTGCAGATCTCTTTAGGGTCAGTCTTGAAGTTACACAGTATCACGTCTGGCACATTTCTATTGGCCAAAGCAAGTCGTAGATTCAAAGCAATTGAAGAAGACTCTTCAATAAGCTGTGAAGAAACCAAGAAGTAGTGACAGCGTTTATGGCCATCTTAAGTCCGCTGCAGCCTGTCTTTCTCCGCATCTCGTACCTGTGGGAGCTGCTCCTGAACCCTCCTCCTCTCCCATTCCCAACTCTGCTCAGAACTGTGCCCCACCAATGTGGTCCTATCCCCTCTGCTCCCTTTCCAGCCTGTACCTTTCATCTCTCTACTGTATCTCTGCCCTTTCTGGGATAAACCCAGCCAGCCTTTTTAGTTTATTCAGTGTGTCTGCATTGCCTTGAATTTCATAATGAACTGTTAATTTTTTAGGATTGTTAGTAACATGATGCTTCTTAATGGGAGCAAGCAGGACTAAGGGGTGGGTATAACTTTTAATGTTATTTTGTCATATCCATGTGTAAGTGACCCACAGCACAATGAGAACTGATTTTGGTTTTAATTGCAAATGACACCAATTGATTTTTAGAATGTGACACAGGAGGGGGGGGCTAGTGGAAAAGGCTTAGGACTGAGTCCTAGAGATTGCTTGAGACACATTAGGAGGGATTGACAAGCTTGGTGCTTATGGGGCACCATGTAAATTTTGAAGAGAAATGTTGCTAGTTTTAGGGAAATTTCAAAGAGAGTAATTCTGATTTGGGACTTCTGAGGAGTAGGTCCCTTGCAGAAGTTAGTCTCTAAAGATGACAAACTTTAAGCAAATATACGTTTTGGCAGGCCTGTGCCTAATATTGTCTCTAAAACAAGAATGTACACGGAGGTCTACAAATCATACATCTAACTATTTTTAAAAAATGGGCTCAATTGAGTCATCTGTTAAACAAAATTTGTTTTGTCCTCCTCCCTGGACAAATATACTTTTATATTGACCTAGGATGCCAGGTGAGAATTTTTAATTCTCAAATGTCTCAGAGTTCAAGGCTAAAATGACTGCATCTTAGTATTTTGAGAGCTCCTGCTGGCCCCTGCCTGCTCCCCTTCCTCCCTACCAGCAGCCTCCTCTTGTGCTGAGAGGGGCCTCACCACATGTGTGTGGAGGCTTCAAAGCTGTGTTCCTAAATAGAGCAGCCTGTTAGCCGCTCTGGCCTGGGAGGAACCAATGGCCAGTGCCATCTGCTTTTAGCAGGGACATCTGGTAAAAAGTTTCACTGTGGACTTGGAAACAGGCTTAAAGATGCCTGGGCGGATTAATACCAGGATCCCAGGTACCCAGGTCTGGCCTATAAGGGGAGGTGCAGGCTGCACATGAGCAAGTTTGATTCCATATGCTTCTTGACTTCGGAGGGGCTTGGGGGGAAGGGGTCAGAGAGAGTCCTCTAATGCATAGGGTAACAGGGCAGGGGCCTCACCCAGGTCAAGGGTAACACTGCTTTTAGCCATGGGTGTGCAAAAATTCAACCTATTTTTCTTTCCCGCAGGTACCACAGCTAGAGTACCCTGCACTTTTCTTCACATTACAGAAGTTCAGGAAAGAGTGAGAATATTGGAGGTTGGATGAGAGTATGAATGGGTGGAAAGCACGAAGGTTAATGAAGGAATGAACGGAGTTGAGGCTGGCTGTGGACTTTGCCACAAGAGAACTAGGGCCTGAGTTAATGGGACTCAGCTGGACCACGTGATCTCAATCGCATATGGCTCTTGTCTAATGAGGCCACCTTAGGGTAGATGGCCACACTGGGATTTTAAGCACTCAGATTTTTGGAACAGCCTACTGATGATAAAATACCCATGTGTAAGACATACGTATGAAATCCAAAACATTGAAGGGGTTTCAAAAGCATTTCCAACTGTCCTTTCTGCCCAGAGACTAAAGGAAGAAAAAGTTCTGTTCTGGATGTCCTGAACCATCTTTCCGTCTTGACCTGATTCAGCCTCTCTCGAGGTGCTTCCTGCACTTGGGTGATTGTTTCTGTCTACTCCTTTCCGAGTCATTGGTCAGTGCAGGTTTGCGTCATCAGCTACGGCTTTCAAACCAATGTTCAGGGTGTTTCCTAGTCACTTTTTGTGATCATGTCATAATAACAGGTTGTATCTGTTGGGTCATTAGAATTATCATTTTTTAAAATTATTTTTATTTATTTAAATTTGGGGATATACACCATGGGCTGGAATGAGGATGGCGATGGACTTCTATGTATATGTGTTCAGCTGAATCTGAACATTAGTGTTCATACTTGTGTGCCATGTGTTTATTCCTGAAATCAATCAGGGCAGTTCAGCGTGCAGTTCAGGACAGGACTGTCTCCTAGGCTTCCAGAGCATTGGGAACTACAGGGGCGGGGTGGCGCACAAGGAGGTTTACAGGTGTTTGTGTGGAAAATAATACAATACTTAATAAATGACAATACAAGAATAAACTCTGTTTCCTATAGTCACAACTGTAAACTTACTTTTGCCCCACCCTGTGTAGCATTTTCCAACATGGGAGAGAAGGGATTGCATATAGTAGCTTTCTGGCCATTCCCTGGGGAAGTTAAAACTCTACAGAAAAATCAGAATGTTTTCCTTCTCTTAGTTCTCCACTTTTTTTCTTTATTTGGATATAAAAAGTTAGGAAAGAGAAAATTATTTTTATCTGGAAATTTACAGCTCCTAAATAATCAGGGCATAACAGGTAGCCATATATTTATTGTGATGTAGAAGGGCAGAACTCGTCTGATTAAAAATATCTCTGTGTAGGCAAGAAATCATACTCCAAGTGTGTACAATCTGTGCCACTTCACTGGCTTAGGAAGCACATTTCAGAAAGCTCTGTTAAAATTGGAAATGCTATCTGGAAAAGATTCACCCATTATTATCTATTAGAAGTGATTACATTTTCTTCCAGATTGTGTGGAAAGAAACATAGCACAACTTTTATAGACTCCAAGGAGAGGAACGGGGATGGGGAGCCAGCCCCCGGGTGGAGTCTCTTCTCAGGGAGGGCTCTGAGTTGCCAGGGGCTGTGCACTGGGGCCTGGAGGGAGCCAGGTGAAAGCACTTGGAAGAAAATTGAGAGAGGATAAAACAAAATTCTGACTTTATAATTTTTCTCAGAGTAAACCTTGAACACTTCATTCATTTACTGTCTTTTATAAACAGTTATTAGTGCTTTCCAACTATTCCAAGTTATTTATTAATTAGTTTAAACCACAAACTATGAGGTGGATACCATTAATATTATCCTTATCACACAGGTGAGGAAACTGAGGAGGGGGGTTATTTGCCCAGATGATAGAAGTAGCCACAACTTAAATCTCAGTGCTCTGTCTCTGAGTCAGCGGTCTTAACACTACACGTCCCGTCCCGGCACGTGCACTATGAAAGTGTAACGAACTTCAGGATTCAGAGAGAAGCACAGTTGTGCTTACTCCTTTACCTTAAATTTTCTTTTAGAGAATCAGATGATGGTGACATATCTCGATGATTTTCAAGTTGTTTCCATTCTTACCATTGTCTAGTTACCGTCTGCTCATGCCAGGATGGCATTCTCCTGTAGTTCTCTTTCCTCCCCACACCCCATGCATTTATTCTGGTGCAGAACATGACATGCTATACTCTTATTTAGTTTCTAGTATCTGAAGGTGAAAGGGCTTGTGGACTATCTCATGATGCATCAGTTTATACGAGATGAGTGTTTCTAGGCAAGATAAAACAGAAACTATAATTTAGTAAAAGTTTATTGAGCACTTCCTAAGCATTTGGCATTACATTCAGTACATTACAGGAATTTGCTAATTTAATACTAATACAAAACTATAAAGTACCTACTATTTTTGCCTGCATTTTATAAATGAAAAAAAAAAAAAAAAACCAACAACCTGAGAATTGCCCTGGGTGGTGTGGCTCAGTGGATTGAGTGCTGGCCTGCAAACCGAAGGGTTGTTGGATCGATTCCCAGTCAGGGCTTGTGCCTGGGTTGTGTGGGTACTCAGTTGGGGTGTGTGCTAGAAGCAACTGATGGGTGTTTTTCTCCTTCTCTCCCCCTCTCTCTAAAAAGTAAATAAAATCTTTTTTAAAATACTGAGAATTAAGGAAGTAAAAACAAAAGGTGAAAAAAAATCGGCAAAAACTCCCCATAAAACACCGAGAAATGAACAGAATCAAGATATAAATCAGCACCCAGACTGTCTGTATTCGAATCCTAGATTTGGCTCCATTACTGTAGATGATATGAGTTAGTGCATAAAAAAGATATAGATAAACGTCAACTGGCACAAAAGCAAGTCCTTAATAAAAAATATCAATTAGGCCCTGGCTGGTGTGGCTCAGTGGATTGAGAGCCAGCCTGTGAGCCAAAGGGTCACTGGTTTGATTCCCAGTCAGGGCACATGCCTGGGTTATGGGCTGGGTCCCTGGTAGGGGGTGTGCGAGAGGCAACCACACACTGATGTTTCTCTGCCTGTCTTTCTTCCTCCCTTCCCCTCTCTCTAAAAATAAATAAATAAAATCATTAAGAAAGATATCAATTAGTTTTTTAAATTTTATATGCTTTTTTTTGTTTAGTCTATTAAATTTTCTAAATTAAACTCTAAAACACATACGGAAAGTACACATATCCTGAAGTGTAGAACTCATTGAATTCTCACCAATGGGACATTCCCATGTGATCGGCATTCAGATCGAGAACAGAATATGGCCAGTACTCCGAGTCCTCTTCAGCCTCATTTCAGGCACTGTCCCCAATTTCCAAAGGCAACCACTATCTGACTTCCAATAGCACTGATTTGCTGTCCGTGGCTTTTGTTCTTTGTATAAACGTAAGCATATAGTTTTACTCTTTTGTGTTGGGATTCTTTTACTCAGATTGTGAGATTCACCCATATTGTTGTGTGTAGTTAAGCTTGTTTATTCCTCCTGCATATGATTGTGGAAATACACCACAATCTATTTATCCACTCTACTGTTGGCAGGCATTTGGTTAGTTCCCAGTTTGGGCGCTTGCAAATAGTGCTGTCTTAAGTGGTCCAGCATATGTCTTTTGCTGAGCACACATTAGCTATTTTTATTAACCACTATGTACGCTAGAGATAGTACAGCATAATGCTTTAGTCAGAAGGAGGTCACGAAAATCCTGGGTTATTAGTTTGTGTTAAAAATTAATGTCACAAGTAAGAAAATATGGAAGAACAGAAATAAAAAAACAACTCAGTAGAGCTTAGCCATAAGTTCTCTGGTTCATTGCATGTTGTGTGAATCTCTGCTTACAAAAAATAAGACACACCCTATACCTCATAGATAAAAGGAAGGGCCAGCAGACACTGGATTATGGGAAGATTCTGGTGCAGTTTCCAGGAGGATGAGAGGTGTGATGGCAGCTCTGAGCTGGGGGCCATGGTGACCAACAGCAGACTCAAGGTGCCCAGGACTCATCAGCCCTCTCCCCATACAACAGAAGTTTAGTGGGGAACAGGAGGAATGATTTCAAACATGAACACTTGGTAAGGAGTGTGTGACTATAGTCCCAAATAATCACAGTTGGGTAGGTCAGCATATATGCCACATGGAAACAAACAACATAATAATAAGTCAAGGGCGATGTGTTTCAGAGAGAGAACAGTTGGAGAGACAGATATTGCCAAAATGTAGGGTTTGGTTTTTAGCATCATCAGCTTCTGGCAAGAGACACAGTTGAATGATAAATATTGGGGAAAATGTGGAGGTCAGAATTGTTGACCTGATAAAATTAGCATTGCACACATTTTAAGAGGTGTGGGTAAACATCTGGTTAAAGTTATCAAACTAAATTGTGTATCTTCCACTAACTACTCCTAAACATAAATTTCAGCATGAAGAGATGGTCTCATTATTCCCAAGTGAATGACAGAGAAATGGGAAAGGCAGACAAGGCAACCGGAGTAAGTGTTAGAGAAATTAAGGGTTGAAAGACACCTTGGAGGCTGTCTGCTCCAACCTGCTCATTTTATAGATGAGTAAAATGGAAAATTGCTCAGGCTGAGTCAGGCTGCCTGGGTTCGTATTGCATCCATCAGACCTACTCTTTCTGCCCGATTTCTCTTCTATAAAATGGGTTGATAATTGTACCTGTCTCAGAATTCTTTTGAAGTTTAATGACAGAGTAAGAGCTAGTTGTTGGTTTTTGGTGAGTGACCTAAAGTTTCACAGATAGTTAGCACTGGAGTGGCACCTAGATTCCAAGTCTAGCAGGTCTTCAAATGGTCAATTTAGTGTTCTGCAGCCACATCACACTGTACCTTGCTAGTATCTTAGAAACTTTTTTTCCCTTCCTCTGAATTGAAAGCCCATTTTGGAGTACACATAAGAGGCAGGCAAATGAGATCAAAATAATCAATTTTCTTACTCACAGAAATCTGGATTGGAGGTTATGACTTGGATATTGGACAACAGTGGGATTTCTGCCCAATTTACTTGCTCACTCCCTTTCCCCAGTTTACACTGTGGTAGAGCCCACCCGAAGGGAAGTTTACTGGCAGCTAAGGCTGCTGGCATGCTGGGGTTGGGGAGGGAGTATCAGAGATGGGTAGAAGGCGCAGAAAGGCTCCAAATCCCTCTTGTGTGGAAGTTTTGAAATATTAACTTAACTTAGTGAATAAATATGGACCGATGGCTGTCACCCACCAACTAGATGATGTGTTCTGCTTTGAGAAGCCTTTTTTGGGAGATGATCAATAGTTGGTCAGAAGAAGAAGAGAAAGGAGATTCTGGGCAGAGGGAACAGTGTGTGTGCAGACCACTCTCAGAGATCAAAGGGAGGCAGGGAGGCCAGTGAGTGAGGAGTAGGGAATCACTCTGCTCTTCCTGCTTCTTCCAACAGTGAAACTGTAATTCAAGATTTAAAAATGAATACAAAGAACTTGCTGCTGATTTAGAAATGAAGGAGGAATTAATGTATTGATTCATTCAACTGATGTGGAACAGCAGTGTTTTAAACTCAGTCTCCATTGTATCACTGTTTCGAAAGCCCTGCAGAAGCTTATAGGGCACCAGGATGCCATCCACACTCCTTCCCATGGCTTTCAAGGCCTTATCTGATCTGTCCTCTGCCAAACCTCTCTTTCCTTCTTACTTACTTGCTGTGACCCCCCCCCCCCTACCTAAGCCCCTTTCTGGCCATTGGGCATGCCAAACTTGCTTCTGCTGTCAGGCTTGTGGACTCTATGCCCAGACCTTCTTTTTCTTTTTAAAAAACTTATTTTGAATCCTTTTTCTCAGCTTTATTGAGGTATTAATATACATGACATACAACATGTAATTTAAGGTGTACAATGTGACGATTTGGTGCAATGTGACGAGATGGCAAACGTAGGTCTACAGTTGTACTACACATAAATAAGAAATAATAATGTAAGCTTATTGGCATTTATTTTTCATACTTTTGATTTTTTTCTCCTTCTTCATAAAGAAGACCCTTTAACATGCCATGTAATACTGCTTTGGTGGTGATGAACTCCCTTAGCTTTTTCTTGTCTCCTCCTTCTGGCACCCCCATGGTGCGAATGTTGGTATGTCTGAAGTTGTCCCAGAGGCTCTGTAGACTATCTTTATTATTTGGGGTTCTTTTTCCTTTTCGCTATTCTGATTGAGTGTTTTTTGCTTCCTTAGATTCCAAATCACTGATTTGATTTTTGGCTTCATCTTCTCTACTGTCGATTTCCTATAAATTATTCTTTATTTCATTTAGTGTATTCTTCATTTCTGACTGGTTATTTTTTATGGTTTTCATGGCCTTTATGCTGTTGAAATTCTTGGCAAGTTCATAATCCCTGCTGGTTCTTACAGCCAGGAGTTATAGGAACTTCTGTTCCTGGCTCTGGAACCCTGAGTTGGGGGACTATTATGGGGATGGGACCCCTTGCTCCTCAGGGGGAGCCTCTGCAGCTAAGATATCCTTCTGATTTTTATCTGCCCTTCCTACCAGTCTCAATGCACCTTCTTTTTTATATCTTTAGTATAAGACTTCTGTTCGGCTAGATTGCAGGTGGTTTTGAATGATGGTGCTTCTGTAGGTGAGTTGTAATTTTGATGTGGTTGTGGAAGGATGTGAGTAAACATTACCTATACAGCCATCTTCACCAGGAGTCCCTGTGTTATACGTCTTATTGATAGCCACTAACAACTGAAATTACACTGTTTATTTATTTGTTTACTTGCTCATCGTCAGGCGTCATCCTAGTAAAATGAAAGCTTCCAGAGAACAGGGATCTTGTTAGTGTCATTCACTGCTGATCTTTAGAACCCCAAAGACTGCTGGCATGTAAATAATTAATAAGTAAATTGGCAAATGAAATATAATGCATACGCACTGGAGACTTCAAGGTCAATAGTGTTTCTTTCAAGGACTACCGTCTAGGTAATTAGTTTTAGCGAACTGTGCTAAGTGTTAGTAGAGGCACATGTAGAGTGTTGTGGAAGGACAGAGAGGGAGGACTGGAAGGCTTCAGAGAAAAAGTGGTTACAAAGTAGATCTCCCCGGGGGATGACAGAGAGTTGGCCAGCAAAAGAAGGGGAGGAAGGACATTCTAGGCCGTGTGTGAACAGCCTGGTTTTGAAAATCAGAACAATGAAGCGAGTGCAACTCCAGGCACTCAGAAATGTCATTCTGGCCTTTTGTGACACAAATTTCCAATGCAACTAAGACAAATATGTGGTGTCATTCCAAATGAGGGATCCTCGTACATCGATAGCGTGGTTCAAGAGGTATGAGAAGAATTTTTCTCAGCAATAACTATAAATCCCTGAAAAGAATGGAGGGGCATCTAAAAGGCTTTCAGATATATTTAGATTTTAATAGAAAAAAATGTAAACAGTGGGGGAACACGCTCTTGGAGAAGTGGAAGGAGGAATGTGAACCTTAAGAATGGTGCGAGACCAGAGTAGCTGTCAAAAAGGACTTCAAAATCCTTAGTAGGAAGAAAAAAATGTAAACCAACAAGAAAAAGACAATCCCTGACTTATGAAACTTAACATAATATAATAGTTGACACAAAGAGGCAAACCATTCAGACTGGAAATGTTATAAGCAGCAGCAGCAGCAGCAGCAAAAATGCAGAGAATAAAATTCAAGATTGTTGAATGTCATTTATATGAATTTATACTATATTTATATTCCAGACTAAAATATATTTAAATTAATGAAATAGTTGGAAGGTTTGATAATGGGGAGATTTGCTGAGTTCTCTGAAATATGGAGAATGAAAGACAAAAGCACCAGAACGAATAACGGCAAGTGCAGAAGGAAAAGACTTGCCCATCCAGGAGTGACCCATGAAGGGTGTTGTAGTTCATTCTGGTTCAGGAGCACTCAGAAATTGCTCTTACTCTTCTCCAAATGGCCCATTGGATTATAGTAACTGTGTCTGAACCCAGACATTTCTGTCTTGGCTTAGTTGCGAAGATTTGCACTTAGTTTATTTTTGAATATATATATATATATATATGTATTTTCTATCAAGGTTCCATAATTCTCAAATATTGTGTCAACAGATGCCCTTTGCTGAACTATGAAATGTAGAAAGTCTCTCAGAACCACAATACTTTGGTCGGACCTTGATCCCTTACTGAACCTTGAGGAGTTATTGTAAAATATTGTTTGAAGGGACTTATTCTCAACTATATAGGAAAACTATCATTTAGCTCACAAAGACCTGCTATTCTAATCTTAATTATTTAGCAAGAAATACATATTCTGAATGTCTCTGGTATACATATGACACATAAGTGGGTTTTTTGAGGTCTTTGAAGGGTAAAACGGAGAAATGATTAAAGCATCCCTGGGGAAATATGAAGAATTCTTTGAGTCACAGAATTACCCCCAAATACAGCAAGTTCAAAGGGACTTTTTATCTGCATAGTGAATAAAATTATTTTTCACGCAAACGACATACACTTTTGCAACTTAGAATTTAGCAACTCATCTAAACCACTGAACGTTAGGAAGTATTCCTGCCCAGATTCTTAGAACTTTCACTGTTCCCTTTTCTTCTGAAGCCTGTTTGTTATGAACATATATGTCAGAAATGATTTATGTGCTTCATGATAAGTCTTAGTCCATGTTGTTATTCAAAATCTTCCTGTGCTGGTTCAAGACTATTGAAAACAAATTTACAAGTTGACATGGCTGAGCTATGAAAAACTGACATGAAGGTTTTAGATTGTTTCAAATAAATTGCTTAGCTGAATTCCACACCTCTTTCTGTTTAAATGGTTTTAAATTTTAATTTTACATTGCATGAAGACTGTACACATAAAGATATTTATCACTGGCATTTACTAAATTAAAAACTATAGGCCAGCTGAAAGCATTTCAAGACAACATTATTTTGCCCTCAAGATAATTAATTTAGCAATACTAATTATATTCCAGATGATTGATATACTTTTTGTGTCTTAAAGAATTTTTTCACTCAGTAGCTTTTTAAGTCACATTTTCTAAATACACATGTTCCCATGCCATAAGCATTCCCAAGAGGATTGAAAACTAAGTTTTTTTCTGTTAAATGTAAGAACTACTAAGGAAGAGTCTATGTGTTGTGAGAGTTTGTGAACACTCTTTAGCCTTTTCCTGTTAACCTTACTGTAAGAAGGGAAGATATTTTTAAAGAGTGCATGAGAGGCTCTGTAATATATTAAAACAACTCTAGAAAGACTAAACAATAAATATAGCCAAGCATGTTGAAATGTTCAAAGAAGTAAAGATTATCTGAGGGAAAATATGAAATAAAAAGAAAGGGCAACTATACTAAGGTTGGTTAATGTCAATGTAAATGTAAGATTTATGATATGAAAATATATTTATATGCCTCCATAATGGTCATCTAAGACAGTCTCTTGATGCAGAGTAGATTATGGTTATTACTCAAAAGAAAAAGATGGCTAACGCTTCATTCCCTAACTCTCATCTTCCCTCCCTTTTTCTCTCTTCCTCTCTTCTTTCCTTCATCTCCTTTGAGTGGTTTATTTTGTGCTTCCATTGTGGTAAGTACTGGTAATAAAATTAGCAAGACAGAGTGGCTCCATGCTCTTATGGAGATGGTTGAGTGCAGATATAAAAGTGGGGGATCAATGGGAGATGTTTCTGAATTATCTATCTTTGCAGAGTCACCAAGTGAACATTGCTGATTTCATCTCTTGACTATTCCTTTAAATATTCTCTTGTTGTTGGAGCTTCTCTATTAATGTAATCAAAAATTTATCAAAACTTACAAATGTTTAAAAAGTCTATCCTAAAATTCTTAGTCCCTTTCCTTATTTCTTATCTTTCTTCATTTTTTGATTGACTTATTTTTAAGAGATGAAATGGTGTGACAGAGTTTAGATAAGCAGATGAGCTTGGTCTATAAACCCTACCTAAAAAAGATAGTAGCCATTGGGAGCTAAAAACAACTCAGGGATGGATCTCTGGCTGGTATCCCTCGGTAGTGGAGGGAAGCTAAGTAGGGGGAAACTGTGAAACTAGGACAACGAGGGGTCTTACCATATGCGCACTGAGTTCTCATTCTGTAGCCCACTCCACTATGATCAGGGTCTGTTTGCTCCAGATCCTGTCAGCTATGCCAGATTGTTGTGAAAATAAGCCCACAGACTCAATGTTTATTTAAAAATCTGACACACAGAGAGAAATGAGGAGGACTGACTGCTAGCCAGAAGCCAAGGACCATTATACTTCAGTTCTCTTTTTATAGATGAACTATAAAACTCAAGATTCCCCTGATATTTCTGGGCATTGTTGTGGACTCAAAGGTGAAGGAGACCCTTGCAGTCACGAATAAATAAATTTAACACATCTATTTTAAAAGAGATTCAAGTATATATTTTGAAAAAAAGGTAGAGCAACCATAATGGAGGTCAGATACACATTTAAAGAGATTCAAATTTACATTTTGAAAACAAAAGGAGTTGTAGTAAACAATGCAAAATATACCTGTGAAAAAGTATTCAGGTTTACTTAAAAAAAGAAAACAAAAAATGGGACCACCATATTTGTCCCAAAGAACAAAGGGACTTATGACATTTAGAGAATGAAGCATATAGGATATTGTCTGTAGGTTGAGCTAACTTTGAATACATGAAGTCAATTTCTGTTGTGATAGGGGGCTATTTGCCCTCATCAGCAGAGTTGGTATAAGCGTGAATTATGAGTAAAGGTAGAACAAGCTATTTAATAGTATTACAAACAATTTCTATAGGAGCATGAGGGAGAGAATTTTAACCCAGGGGGTCAGGAGATACGTCCATGGAAAAGATGTCCATGTATGCACCTTGAGGAAAAAGCAAAATTTCTAAGGGTGGGGATGAGGGAAGACAATAATCTGGGATGATGCTAGCCACCCTGAAGGAAGATGAAAAATCATTTGTTTATTCAACAAGCCTTTACAGAGCTTTACTGTATATCAGGCAATGCACTTGGTTTAATGAGACTGCTGTGTGATTGGAGCTTATAAAGTATATAAAGGGAGACAAGTTTGACAAAAGTATGTTGGGGCTTTAGTTTTTAGGCAATTTTATGTAAGTTTGGTCAATGCTTTTGGGTCTTATTTAAAATAAAGAAGACCGTAAAAGCAGGGGTTGAGAATCGAGGCGGTTGATTCTATATCTTCTTGCTGGCTTGCTGACCTGCTGCTCTCTTTTGCAGATCCTGTTAGCCATAGTCTAACCTCTAGAGGGAACAGGGAACCCTCCTGCCATTCCCCGTCTATCTCCAACAGGAAAGCTGTATGATACAGGCCATGGGACAATGTCACATACTTTGGCTTGAATGATGAGGAAGGAAGTAGCAATAAAGGAATTAATGTTTACCTCCAGCCTGGAGTTTTCTTTTAATTTAGATCTCTCTCTGTTTCTCTCCCCCACAATTTGGATGGTTTCCCATTTTGTTTTGCATTGCCTCTTTGATCCACCTTCCATCAGAAGAATCATGGGCCTTAGGAAACCAAGGAGGAGGCAGTCCGAGGTCCAGGGTAAAGGAATAAAAGGAGTGAGATGCTTTGGTAGACTTTAGTACCTGCAGGGTGCAGGTTGACCAAATTAGGTGCTTATTTAGGTGGTGCTAAACAACATTTGGAGGTCTAAGTCTTAGCCGGTAATATGCAGTGTACCTGTGTCTCTCACGTTTTCTGTGGTGTACAGAAATCTCCTTGAAGATCTGGCTATGCTGGGAGTGGATGGCTTCAACAATAATGAATTCAGGTATAATGATCAAAACCAGACTAGTTTCTCTTTTTATTCCATTGGTTTAGGAATTTCAAGGTAACCGAACATGATTGCATGCCATGTTCTAGCTATTACATGCCTGTGCCTTTGCACACTTGGAAGTCCCTATCTTCTACATTCCAGCAATATGAATATAATATTTTATTTATTTCACTATTTTTATTAAAGTATGATAAACTGATGAGTGTCTTGGGGGGCAGGTAGTTGTTGGAAAGACTTTCTTAATGGAATGTTAAAATTGTGTGAGTGCCTAGCTCATACTTCTCATATTAACGTGAATATGAATCATGAGGGGGCCCTGTTAATATACAAATTATGATTCAGTAAGTGGTTGGCACCTGAGATTCTGCATTTCTAGTAGTCCTCATGCGATGCTCTGAATAGCAAGGATCTGGCACACCATAACCATGTCAATTACATCAACAAATGGTATTCATGTCCTAGTTACAACTTTACACTAATTTCTTACACCTCAGCTACTTGAAATGTGGTGGCAACTTGCTTTGTTTACAGTGTCATTCTAATACATTTAATCATAACATCACAAAGCAAAAAGAGCTGGGCCAGTAGGTCTATCTACAAAAATAAGTGTGTTTTGAAAACCTACTGCAAATCACTAGGGGCCAATTTCAAAGCAAAAGGATAAAAAACTTTCAGACCTAGTTTAATGAAAAGGATGCTTAAGTGCCTCTTTGTAATATAGGTCTCTGTACAGTTTCATTATGAGGGTCCTCTTAAACATTAATAGAGTTCTCAGATGGAGCATTTTCACTGCTCTTCTGCCTTGGGAACAGTGAAATTGTCTTTGCTCTGAAGTCATTTCCACTTTCATGATTGCTGGCTAGTTATTTGAGTAGTCCTCTTGCTCTTCTAGAAATAGTGGGCACTTTGAGAGAAAGGAGAGGCCAATAACTATCAGAAATATTAGATGATAGGAAGAAAGGGGTACCCAAGGAATTCCAGGGTTCTTCCCAATTCTCATTCAGGTCCTCTGATAGTTCCCTCCTTTCCTCCACACGAATGTTACATCCTGGCCTGCCTTAGTTAAGGCTTGCCATTCTATGAACACAAACGATCCCTGCCCACCTTGGTACCATATCTCACACTGTTTTCTTGGTCTCTCAGTCTACTTGAGCTGCTGTAACAAAATACCATGGGCTAGGGGTCTTAAATGACAGAAATGTATTTCTCACAGTTCTGGAGGCTGGGAAGTCCATGATCAAGATGTTGCAAGATTCAGTGCCTGGTGAGGACCTGCTTCATGGCTTGTTGGCCCCCACCTTGTAGCTGTGTGCTCACGTGGACTTTAGTTGGTGCCTGCTAATGGAGAGAAGGGCCAGAAGGAGGAGACAGAGAGGGAGGGGAGAGAGAGAACTCTGGCTTCTCTTCTTCTTAAGGACATTAATTCCATCACAAGGACACGCTTTCATGATCTCTAAACCTGTGTAGTTCTCAAGAGCCCTACTTCCAAATACCATCATATTGGGTTTTAAGGTCTTAACCAATGAATCTTGAAGGAATACAAACATTCAGTCCATGACACTTGGTATATACCCTCATCCACTAGTTTTTTCCCTAGTTGTAATCATTGCTATCCAGTGCAAGGAACTTATGTCAGGCTCCTCATTACTCAATTTAACTGAGTAATTCATTTACACATTACTCCACTTAATTGTCAAAACAAGCTTACAAGTTATTGTCATCACCTATGTCATTACCTTACAAATATTCTCAACTTTTTCGAAGATCCACTAGGCTGTTGGGAAGCAGGGTTCCATCCAAAGATTGTAAAACATCAAAGCAGTGGCTTTAAATTAGTGACTCAAATTGTGGTCATCGAACCAGCACTCTCAGCATCACCCAGGAAGTCAAATGTTTGAGTTGTACTCCAGACCTATCAAGTCAGAAGCACTGGGTGAGGCCCAGAAATCTGTGCTCCAACAAGCTTTCCAGGAGGTTCTGGTACGTCTCATGTAGAGAACCACTCCTCTAAACAAGTGTGAGAAAGGAAATTACAGATAACTGACTACTTATTAGTGGAAAAGTTTGTTTCCATGTTAATATTGGGTATATGTTGATGTAAGCAATATTTATTAGATGCGATATAGGTTAAAACAGGCACCTATCGTTTACTCTATGGAAAATCTTTCCATCTTTTAAGGTCAACTTCAAATCCCACCTGCTCCATAAAGATGTGTATATATATATATCTTTATGCAATATATATATATAGCCTTTATATATATTATTGCAATATATATACACATAAAGGCTATATACATACATACATACATACATATATATACATATATATATAGCCTTTATCACCACCATATCACTTGTATGACTCACTCATATGGTGGACATAAAGTATCATCTATTCATCTCCATCAGGGATGGGTTTATCTTCCATCATTTTGATTCAGCACAGCAACAAGAAGTGTCTCATGTATAGTATTGGCTCAATAAACATTTGTTGGGTTCATGAGTAGATTTCTACTTACAGAAAAACTTTACCTGTGTCCTTATGCTTGCAATTCCACACCAGGATAATTTCTGATTATTAAAAAACCAATGCGTTGTCCCCTTTCATTCTCATATATACTATTCTGAACTATTGCTAGCTCACAATAGAGAAGAGCATCTAATTTATAATGAAGTCTTTATATAATTTCTAAATGTGATATTTGATTGAAGAATAATACATACCAGTCTAAAATGCGAAACATTACATTAAGGAGAAAGGAAGAAATCAGATGTGTAATCACTTTTGGAATAATTGCGCATTGGCTGCATGCTGAATTAGCTGAAGATCCACCAAATGAAGACATCTCTGACAGTGCTACTAGTTTTTATTTGCCCACTTTCCAGTTTATTCACACACTGCTTCTAGTGGTATTTAATAAGATAGTATTAAAGATTTTGGTCTAATTAGCCATAAAAATAGACTCTGATGGATGCAAATAACATTTTTGTTTTTTGTACTAGTCCTCAAGTGTACTCCTGTGTACAGGTGCTGCACCCCTAGTTTTTGTGGCTTTGTGTTGCTCCATCCACCTGATTTATCTTTGCATCCTAAGCGGGGTCTATGTAGGATAAAAGAAGTACAGGTCAAGGAGTACTTGGCTATGCAGCCTCCTTGGTGCTGCAGATTCAATGGTATGCAGTGGATGTTGCTGCTGTCCAGTGATTCTCAGCTGACCAAGGCTACTGCAGAGACCCAAAGCCAAGGGTGCATGTGACTGGGTAGACTGTGATGCTTGCAGAACTACTTTATGTCTTCCCAGTGGGTTGGGAAGGGTTGAAGCAGTGCAGTGCCTTAATCAGATCTTCAAGAAAAAAAGAGAGGGAGGGAAGATGAGGGGCGGTGGGGAGGAGGCAGGAAGAGAGAACAGCTCTGATTGTAGCATTTGCCAATTTCAAGCTATCAACTTTAAAAAAAAAGTGAACAATAAACTCTCCAGCATACTACTGGGCTAAATGGAAATGCTTTTTTTTAAAAAAAGAATCAACCCCAATATTTGTTTCCTGTGCTTTAATAGCAATCAGGGACTTAGCAACAGCTAAGTATACCACATATTTCAAATACACCACATATTTCAAATATAATCTTTTGATTTTAGTTAAAAAGTCATCCAGTCCCACTCAATACAAGAATTGAAGGTTGAAATTGAGAAAAATCTCTTTAAGTGTGTATTTCAGATTTGTCTCAGATAGGTACTTATCTCCAAAAACTAATTTTTCACTTCCTTTCTTCCTTGGAGCCAGATTTCACCACAATCTTTGATACACTCAGAGTCAACAGAATCAGGTTTTGCTCTCTAGCCAGTGTTTGGACACAGAACTTTCAGGTAGTTTCTGTGGTCGTGCAGGAAGAGATGGGGATGGAGGGTAGGAAGCATCTCTAGTTTTAGTTTAAAGTCAATGAAAGCTCTTACATTGCATATTATTTAGGTTCAGACAAATGAGTCTGACCAATGAAGTTTGGTGCTTAATTTAAACAGAATGAAAGGATGTAATGGTAGGAGAAGGGTAGTAGATATAGTTTTGATGTAATGAACTAGTGACGAATTTTCTTACACAATAGCTGCAAACATATGAGTGATAGGAAGACATTCTTTATGTTAATTTTTTGGTCCAAATAAAGAAGAAATATTTTGTTATATGTTCTGAAATATATATAATCATTTTTGTCCTAGTTGAGTAAATAACTTTCTGGAAATAACAGGGTGGGGAAACCTTACAGTTGTTTGCATGGAAAATAACACAATAATTAATAAATAATACAAGAATAAACTTTGTCTTATGTACTTACAATTGTAAACTGACTTTTCCACCACCTTGTATAAGTACAGAGATGTTAACTTAATTAAAATATTTTTTTGTTTGCTTTTTACTAAATCTACAATGATAAAAGAAAAACCAAAAGATGCAGACCAGCAGAGAGAACTTAGAATTGGTGAAGTTTTGGTGCATATACTTTCAGACACTTTTCTGTAATTTTTTAAATTTACTTTTTGTTACCTGATGTTTTCTCTTAAAATACTTTACACGTCAGAAAGTACGTATCTATGACATAAGATTAACTGGCTTTACAGCATGTCATTATGTGGGTGCACCCTGAATTAACCGATTCCTTGTGTTGGATGTGAGGAGTGCTTCTGATTTTGCTGTTACATGCTACACTGTGATGACTATACACTCTAATTTTCTTCATGTTTTAATATTTATTGTTATGTAAAATATACCTAAAATTATTTTCTTGTATACAGATGTGGAATTACTGGGTTATATGTAAGAAATACTACTGGAATTATTTCCTTAAAAGTTGGTGTGGAATTTTAGGTCAAAGGTCAGACATGTTACCCTGACTTCTTATACATATCAGCGATTACTCTCCTACAACTTGGGGTCGGTTTATATGTCCATTATGTCTCACTCAGCTTTGCAATTATTGAGACTGAGAAGTCCCGTGATCTGCTATCTGCAAGCTGTAGATCCAGGAAAGCTTGTGGTGTTATTCCAGTCCAAAACCCAAAGCCCAAAACGGAAGGAGTTGACGGTATAAATCCCAGTCGTGTGGCAGGAATAGATAAGATGAGAGGCACCATGTTGACATCAAGGCAGAAAAAAGGAGCCTCTTGTTCTTTGCAAGCCCTCAGTGGATTATATGATGCTCACCCACCTGGGAAAGGTGATCTCCTGAGATAATCCACTCAAATGCTAATCTGATCCAGAAATATCCTCACAGACACGCCCAGAATTAAGGTTTAGTGTTGCACCCTGTGGCCAGCCAAGGCAACGTATAAAATTAATAACTGTCTCATAAAGTAATACATTGATTGGTTCTAGGGTTTAAGATGTGGATATCTTTGGAGGACCATTCTGCCTACCATACCCTAGAAGATCTCCACTAATTGGTTTCCCTACCAAGTCCTTCAGTTCTAGAGCAGAAATATGAGGTTTTTGTCTGTCAGAACTGAACATGTTCATAAACAAATGTGGTAAGAACTATTTACTACTTATTTATTGATAAATGATGATATTCAGATACACTCAGAGTAGAGTGGCCAGTACAAAGAAGTCCACGTACACATCACCGGACCTCAACAAGTTGTCAGTGTTTTGTCGATCTTGATACATGTTTGTTCACACCCTGCTTCTTCGTTTTTACCTCTCTTCAGATAGAAGAAAGTATCTTGGGGAGGTGGGCGGGGGGAATGGGGGGGGAAGCGGGGAGGTTTTCAGGAACATCTATGAAGGACACATGGACAAAAACAAAGAGGAAAAGGATCAAGGGTGGGAAGTGGGGATGGCTGGGGTGGGAGAATTGTGGTCAAAAAATGAAGACAACTGTACTAGAACAACAATAAAAAAAGTAAAAAAAAAGAAAATACCTTTATTTTGTGAAGACTAATTTACCTTCATATCGTATTGGGAATTGTAACAGCTTTATATAGTACAACCTAAAGAAAAGAACAAGAGGATATTAATTTAACAAAGCAAAATGAATACTAGTGCTTCCCTCTCATTTACTGGGTGGAATGTAACATTTGGGGTGTCAAAATCTTGCCCAACTTACATAGTTGGTGTTATGATTCATTGACATTTCATTGGCGTTTTGTGTTAATTGTCTTGCAACACAGCATTGTCTTATTTCATTCTTGTGCTGATAAGGGAAAAGTGAATGAAAGGGAATGCAGGAATTAGTCAGCATTTCTCAGAGAATTTCAGAAATGAAACTCAAATTGCACAACATTTCTGCTTATTTTCATTTTTTGTCTTGATGCCATACCTTGGGTATTTGCTGGGTAAGTTACAATAGAACTTACTTAGGAAGATAACTCACTATAATATCACAGTCACTTGCCATCACTGGGCAGTATAAAGGTGTCAAATAGACCAAGATCCATAGATAATCTCAAAATAACATTCCTGGATTTGTGAAGGGTTTTCATCTCCTGTTTAACTGAGCATGTACTCATCGTGTTCTGGGAATTTGGTCTGGACAGAATAATAAGTAGAGCACAGAGATCTTGCTCTGGTCTATGAGCACTTCTGACTCAGAATGGTGAAAATGTGCCTCTTTCCAAGTGTTCTCATGAATAGGAATATCATGTTAAACTCTTTCATTTTAAAGAGCTCTTCACTATGTAAACATTTGTAGATTAAACTACATGTACAATCATTTGTTTGCAGAATCATTTTCAAATCGACGCAGAGAGGTGTGATCAGGTCACTGGGGAGGAGGAAGGAGGGGCCGTAGGAGGAGGTTGCGGGAGACAGTGGTAAACAGTCTCAGATGGGGTTGGCTGACAAGCTGAATGCCTCTGGAGCTCATGGGCCAGAAGATTTAAAATAAAAGGAGGACGGAGGCTGACTTTTTGGCTCTCTGTTCCTGGAGTGTGCCTGGATGATGGTGCTGCAGCTGCCTGCATTTGCCAAAGGACCGTGTTTTTGATGGGAGAAGAAACTCTGGGTGCTGCCAGGATTGGGCTGGCCTGGCAGAGGGGGGCAGGGTTGTTCTTCATTGGGTGTTTTAGAAGGGACAGGTTCTGAGGCAGAAGCCTGCCTTTTTTCCAAAATTGTGTAGTTTTTGTATGTTATGCTGTTTTGTAAACTAATCCTATAGAAATAAGATCATCAAAAACTAATAGGGGAATGATAGGGGAACTCAGGCGTTAAAGATTTCAGCCTTAATTGATAGGCTTAAATGATTAAAGCTGTAGCTAAAGAGTTTAGCCTTAATTGGTAGGCTTAAATGATTAAAGCTGTAGCTAAAGAGTTAAGGATTTTAGCTTTAATTGATAGGCTTAAGCGACTAATGGGTGTGGAAAGCTGTTATTCCAAAATTCTGTAAGTTTTGAGTAAAGACTCCTTACCTTTATTAATGAAACCTTGCCTCTGGAATTTTGCCTGGAGAGTGGTGGTGGTGGGCAGGAAGGAGGACCCTGATTGCTCTTTGGTAACAAAACTCGTAATTTATTACTGCAGTGTATTATCTCTTTTTAGAGAATGATACATTCCTCTTTTACTAAACTGAAAGTTTGTACTTTTAATTCCAAACACTCCCATCGCCTCTGGAACCATGCTCCCTCAAGTATCACTGCTTTCGGCTCTATCCACCTTTCTTACATTTTCCGTTACTCTCGTTTAATTTCACATTCATTCACGAATATGCACTTCTGTTTGAGAAACGCAATCACTCTATTTCTCTTCCACCTTTCCCAAAGACCTTTTTAAATACCCACTTTCTATCACCTATGTGTTTAAAATTTTGTTTTATTTTCTGCCCTCATCGTGTTGATGGTTCGTTCTTCACCCACCACCCCAGCAGCTTACTCCTCACTGAAGCCGACAGCAGCGCTCTCACTTGTCATATCCTCCAACGTGTGCCAGTCGGTACCGTTACCCTCCCAACCCACCCACCCTTTCTTTGCCCAAAGCTCTCCTTTGTGTCTCTTCAGACGCTTCTTGTCTTGTTCTCATGCTACTCCTCTAAGCAGTCTTTTTTTCTTCTTTTGTATATGATATTCATCTAGAGGTGGGTGTCCCAGGGGCATCTGCCCGTGGCTGCTTCCTTTTCTGTTCTCAGTTCCCCTCCCAGGCAGTCTGATCTCAGGACTGCAACTCGACTCTCAACGTGAACTGCTGCTAAGTCTATGTCTAACTTCCGCACTGTTCCTCGCAATTGGGTCTCAGTGTTCCGATTCCTGGCTGGACATTTCCATCTGGATATTTCTTTAGCACATTCTATATATCAGTTTAAATAATTGAATGTATCATCTTTCCTCCTAAATCTGCTTTTATCGCTATTTCCTGCATTATTTACAGTCACTACTTTGTCTCTTAGGGCCAACGTATCAAGGTCGTCCTTGATTCTTGTTTTTCCTGTTCCTTGAATCTAGACCCTTAATGAGTGTCTCCCTCCACAAATAAATATTTAATTTCTAATTTGCAGTTCTATAACTGCTTTTATATTTCAGAACCCTATTATCTTCGACTAGGAATATTGCAAGAGTGTGTTAGCTTTTCTCTCCTAGCTAACTCTACCCAGTTAGGATGTGAAGTCTGGCCAGTTTAATCTTTCTTAATTTTAGTTTTTGTGTCACTCTTCCCTTCAAATCCTCAATGACTCTCTTTTGTTAAGACAGTAGTTCTCAGCTGGAACGATGCTTCCTCCAAAGGGACATTTGCAGACATATTTGATTGTCATAACTGTGGCAGGAGGCGCCCAGGATGCTGCTAAACACCCTACAATGCATAGGACAGCTCCCTGCAGCAAAAAATTATCTGGCCCAAGATGTCAATAGTGCTAAGGTTGAAAAATTCTGGTCTAATGAATGATTTACAAATAATTAAGGTGGCATTTTTGTCTTCATTGACACTTCATTTACAACTCTGTGGGATTTTTATAATTGTTCCTCTTCTCCGTTTCTCACCTCTAGCTTTTTGCTGATACATTTGTTCCCACTCACTGGTATTTTCTTTTTTTGCCTTGTCCTCCCATCAAAAAAAGTCCCCCAATACCATTTATCTCTCAGTGTTCAGTTTGCTTGCCATATCTTTCCTAAGACCCCATAATAATCCCAACTGAACATGATGATTCTTTACCTGAATCCTGATAAGGATTTTTTTTGTATCTCTCTAACGTTTTCTTGTCTTTTAAAAGTTATTTATATAATTGTCTTTTAAAACTGATTAATCCTTATATTTTAAAATATACAAGCTTTACTGAGATATAATCCACATGCTGTAATTTCAGTGTAAGTGTACAGCTCTGGGGTAGTGATTTTTAGTTTACGCACAGAATTGTGCAGCCATCACCACTACCCAATTCCAGAACAATTTCTTTCAGAACGAACATTTGTTCCAGAAAGAACCATTCTTGATCTTTCATGGCCCCCAAAGGAACCCATCCCCATTAGTCCTCATTCTCCATTTCCTCCTTCCTCCAGCCCCCAGGAAGCACTAGCTCCTGTGTCTATGTTTTAATTATTGCGGACATTTCATATCAGTGGTATCTCATGACAGGCTGTGGCTTCTTTCACTTAGCAAAATGTTTTCAGTGTTAAAGTCTGTGCTGGGCAAACCATGATGTAAGATGTTCTGTCCCTAAGATTGGCATTTAACTCTGCAGGTGCTGAGCAGCTGTTCGAGACTCTCCTGGCTTGAGTTACTTATTGACCCAGTGCCATTAATTTTTGATCTTTCAGAAACGTGTTCATATTTCTTGCTTGTTAAGCTCTGATTTATGTTAGAGTTAGGATCTGACAAAAATGAATGTCAGATCTATAGTGGTGAAGCTCTGATTTATGTTAGAGTTAGGATCTGACAAAAATGAATGTCAGATCTATAGTGGTGGTGGTTAGAATTAGAATTCTCCGAGTGGAGAAAAAGTCTTTTTTTTTTTTTTTTTTAAGATTTTATTTATTTATTTTTAGAAAGGGAAGGGAGGGAGAAAGAGTGAGAAACATCAATGTGCGGTTGCTGGGGGCTGTGGCCTGCAACCCAGGCATGTGCTCTGACTGGGAATCGAACCTGAGATGCTTTGGTTTGCAGCCCGCGCTCAATCCACTGAGCTATGCCAGCCAGGGTGAGAAAAAGTCTTAAAACAAGACTCAAAACACCTGTAAGGTAATTAATTGTACAAGGGGAGACCTAAAAACCCCTAGAATTTATTTATAAACAATTGTATATTTATTCTTAATGTTTAAACTTCAGCCACCTTCAAAGTATTGTCCACTTAATGCAATAAACCTTTTTACACATTTTCCCACTGCTCAAAACTGTTTTTGAACTTCTCGATTTTGATGCCTTTTAGTGTTTCTGCTGTTTTTTGTTTTACCTCTTCCACGTTGTCAAAATGTTTCCCTTGGAGGATAGTTTCATCTGGAGAAACAAAAAAAATTTGTTGGGGCAATATGGAGTGAAGAGGGAGGGTGGGCCACAGGGGTCATACTGTTTTTGGTAAAAAATTGCTGAACACTGAATGTGGTGTGGGCAGGTGCTCTTGTGAATCACCCATCATAAAATGGGCAAATGTGTTGACTCTTCAAAAAAACATTCACTGAAGCTGAACACAACATCTCATAACAGCTTCAGCTGGTACACTGATACAGACGGGTTCCTAGAACACTCACCTAGCAGGGGAAGCCTGTGTTATAAGGGGCTGGTTCTCCAGAAGATAATTTCAGTTTTTTGGGGGGTCCCCATTTGTACATAGAAAACCTTGCTAATATAACCAAATTGGGCATGGAGTCAGTACAAAACAATGACTCATCTGAGCTCTAAACATTCTAAAAGAAATGCAAATGTTAAACTTTTCAGGGTACATGCCACTGCTTTCTAAGATCATTTAGATTATTTAGGAAAGAACATTTTAGGCAAAAAGGGAACATTAAGTGCAAAGCCTTGAGCAAGGGGCTTGCCTGCTCTGTTCAAAGCACAGCAGTGAGGCCAGTTTAGTAATTAGGATGGATTGCAAAGGGGAAGTAGGAAGGGATGTGGTCAGAGGAGTAATGGAGACCAGATCACATAGGACCCCATATCATGGTGAGGACTTTCAGCCTTTATTCTGAGTGAGCTGGAAAACCACTGGAAAGTTGTGCATAGAGGAATATGGTTTTTCTTCTTTTTCTCTCTCTCTTTTTTTATTGTTGTTCAAGCACACTTGTCTCCATTTTTCACCCCACCACTCCCCTCCATGCCAGCCACCCCAACCTCACGCACTCAATTCTACCCCGCTTTGGCTTCGTCCATTGGTCCTTTATACATGTTCCTTGATGACCCTTCCCCTACTTTCCCTCATTATCCTCTTCCCCCTTCTCCTCTGGTTACTGTCAGTTTGTTCTTTATTTCAGTGTCTCTGGTTCTATTTTGCTTGCTTGTTTGTTTTGTTGATTAGGTTCCACTTATAGTTGAGATCATATGATATTTGTCTTCACCACGCGGCTAATTTCACTTAGCATAATGCTCTCCAGTTCCATCCATGCTGTCATAAAGAGTAGGAGCTCTTTCTTTCTTTCTCTTCCTTCCTTCCTTCCTTCCTTCCTTCCTTTCTTTTCTTCCTTCCTTCCTTCCTTCCTTCCTTCCTTCCTTCCTTCCTTCCTTCCTTCCTTCCTTCCTTTCTTTCTTTCTTTCTTTCTTTCTTTCTGTTTCATAGTATGCCATTGTGTAAAAGTACCACAGTTTTTTTATCCACTCATTTACTGATGGCACTTAGGTTGCTTCCAATGCTTGGCTATTGTAAATTGTGCTGCTGTGAACATTGAGGTCCATAGGTTCTTTTGAACTGGTGTATGAAATTTCCTCAGCAAATTAAAAATGGAACTGCCTTTTGATCAAGCAATTCCACTGCTGGGATTATACCCTAGGAATATGATTGTTTTAATAGAATATTTCTGCACTTTGCAGAATACACTGAAGCTGGACAAACATTTAAAACAGGGAAGATGGTGAGGTGGTGATTGCAATAACACAGGCAAAAATCAGTTTGTCTCGGACTGGATTGATGTGTGATAAACAGCCAAGTGGTGGACAGATTCTGAAGATAGAGGACATAGAATTTGCTGACAACTTTTTATAGAGTGTAAAAGAAGGAAACACAACAAGGATGATGCCCAGAGTTTTTTACTGATCACTGAGAGAAGGGGGTCGTTGTATTCAATGGGGAAAACTTTGGAGAGGGACAGATAGGTGGTTATGAGACACTCAGTTTTAATCATCTTGTTTGAAATGCCTTCCAATTGAATTTATTGGGCAGGTGTTTGAAATTCCGAGGAGCAGTTCCAACTGGAGATGTAGACTGAGCAGTCACTAGTGTGTGGCTAGTACTTCAAGCCACTCGACTGGATGAGATCAGGTAGAGGGAGTGTATAGTGAAAGAGAGAAGCAGCCCAGGGACTGGGCTCCAGAGCACTCCAGAATCTAGGGGTCAGCAGATGAGGGAGAATCAGCAAAGGAGGCAGAGAAGGAGAAAAGGCAGGTGGGTGGGGATCTATCTGCTTATTAGAATGCAAACTGTGTGAGGACAATCCTATGCTTGCTCAGCATTGTATCCTTCTCTAGTATCTCATTCATGAGAGGCAATCATAAATACCAGCTGAATGAAGAAAACAATATAAGACACTGTATCAGAGGCTTCTACACGTAGCAGAGAGTTCCTCTTTTCCATGCCGCCACATTCTTGATCTTTATGGAAGTTTTTCTCAGGCACAGTGACTGCAGATGCATGAGTTTTTCCTTCTCAGATGCAGGTGTCACTTCCAAATGTCCTCCTGTCATTCTCACACTGGTGGGCAGCCATTGGTTATATTTTAACGCTCTGCATTATTCAGGAAAAGGTATTGTCACGTGGACCATTTTCCTTTCTTTCTTACAACTCCCAGATGATGATAAGCCTGCACGTGCATTCCCGGAGAAGAGGACTGCCTTAGGTCTTTGCCTCTGTGCCTTCCGTATTTTCTCTTCTCTTGGCCAAGCACATTCTCCCTTGTGATACTTTTGTGTTTTGGGAGAGAGTCACTTGTGACTCTCAAAGAGACTTTCCAACTGCATCAGTCTCCTGAGCCCTCAGTTTAGTGCCACTTGCCCCACTGAGCACTGTGACCAGGGACCCGATGAGTCATTTAGTCCTGTTTCTCTGGTGATATTCTAACATGGGTATAACAAGTTTCCTTCGTGGTGCCTAGAAACAGTGTATGCTAACCCAATTACAAACGAGACATTACATGTGATGCGTTCCTGCACAGTATGGAAAATCTATTTGAACCTGTATATTAGAGTAAAATAATATAATGAAGAATGAAACTTAGAATTTTACTTGCAAAGTTTTTTTTTAACAAACACAGAAATGTTATTATCTCACATAATAAAAGGTAAATTCAGAGGTAGATCAGGGTTCATCTACAATATATCCTGGTACTGTTTTTCTGAAGTTTCTTTGGCTCTGCTGTTTCCTTTGAGTTGGTTTCATCACCAGGCTGGTAGCAAGATGGCTGCAGTAGTTCCAGGACTTGCATTCAAACCTTGGTGCCAAAACATCCGGCAATGGGCTCTGCCTCCTTTGCAAATGACGTCTGGTCTTGGTTTCACCCCATTCCCAGATGGCAGAGCTGGGGGGGGGCAGGTAATAGAGAATGAGCCTGGACTGGCAGGATGTCCAACTCAGGTGGGAAGTAAAGGCATCCAACACACAGGAGCAAGGACAAGCACTGGCCCGATGGCCGCAGGACCTATCACATATCACAGTCTGTCTCATTCACGATTTGCCAGTCACACTTCCTCAAGAACAGGGAGCCTTTCTTATTTGCCCTGAATGAGCATAACAACAAAAATTAGAGCTAGAACTCTCCAACACTGTATGTAAGCCAGGCGCCATGCTACTTGCAAAGTTTTTACCAGAGGAAAAGGTAACATTCAATTCATGAAGCTCATAATTATCAATAAAAAGCCTCACAAAGTATACAACAATACATTTTAGAGTTGTAGTTTTTAGAAGTCCAAGTCCTACTGTGACAATTCTTCAAGTAGTTAGAGAGAGGATGATGACAAGTATGTCAGAAGGCCCTAGAAATTACTGACACCTCAAGGCCAGCAACTGAGTGGCGTAAATGCAGACTTTGAAGAAAATAAATAGAAAGAAAATGAAAAGAAAGTCATTACCTTCAGAAGAGCAGAACTGCCATCCTACTTAAGTCTCTCATTTTGTTTTGAAAATGTCAAGCATCCTTGGGCTTAGAATATCCTTCTGTTTACTGCTTTAAAAGTGGGCAAATGTGAGAAAGTAACTTAGATTTGGATTTCTAAATCTGCACTAGGACGTTCATTTCGGGCATCATAATGTAAACGCGTAAAGCCTGTGTCACATTTGTCAGTTTTTCATTCAAGGAATCTACAATGAGGATGAAATGGAGGACTGTTATGCTAATTTTGGTTTGCAAATTTCTGATGACTAAGTTTACATAAAAATGTCATATTATGAGACATATGAGAAATAAATGACATTTATTTTCCTGTGAGGTCCTAAGCTTCATAAAGAGCACTTGAAAGGGTTTTTTCCCCCTCCAGTTTAGAAAATGCACTGGGGCTATACAGTAGTCCCCCCCTACCCGTGTCCTCGGGTGATACATTCCAAGACCCCCAGTAAATGTTTGAAATTGGGGATAGTATTGAACCCTATTTATACTGTTTCTATCTATATGTTTATACCTTTTAATAAAGTTTAATTTATAAATTAGACACAATAAGAGATGGAAAGCAATAACTAATAATACAATAGGACAATTGTGACAATATATTGAAAGAAGAGTTATGTGTATGTCTCTCTCTCCCTCAAAATATCTGATAGGTGAGTGGGGTACTAAGTGCCTGACAGATGGGGAACATACACAGGATGGACACACTGGGCGAGGGATGGTCCTGGGTCGGGCGAAGTGGGATGGCTCAAAACTTCACCATGCTACTGAGAACAATTCAAAATTTAGATTTATGGATGGTTTATCTCTGGAATTTTCCATGTAACCTTTTCAGACAGCAGTTGACTGTGGGTAACTGAAGCTGAGGGAAGCAAACTGTGGCTCGGGTGGGACTACTGTACACTAAGCCCTCGTGTAAGGTCTTCGATAAAGTCTTTGACTTTAAGTGAAATGGTGTATAATGAAATCAGTTTTACTGCAGGCCCATTGATATAAACAACAGTAGGTTCCGATAGCATGTCACGTTAAAACAAAACAATGTTGAACCAGTCCACCTAATTCTAGGACCTGCTATAATTTAAAGGTAACACTTAAGACAATTTATCATCAAGCTTTGATGAAATCTAATAAGAGAATGGGGCATTTACATGGAAATGATTTCAAGCTTTGTCAAAGATAATAACACTTAAAGAGTCTCTTGTCAAAGGAAATGCCAGCTGAGTAAAGGTTTTCAGAGACCATAATTTTTTTGTATTAAAAGTAATTTACAACTCACATTTTGATTTTTCCCCTCTTCTTTACTTTGTTACATACCATTCTCTAACTTTCTAAGCTACTTTTAAATTTATACATGTCAAATGTTTTACTAAAATTCATTCTTGGGTGATCATTGCAATGTAAGAAAAGGCTTTTTTTGGGGGGTGGTCTTCTTCATCGTTCAGAAACCAATGAAAGGCATCAGCAATTGTCTGGGTTGTTGATGGTCCCAGTCTGTGTGGGTTCTTACAGTGAAATACAATAGACTGTGGCTTAAACAATAGAAATTTATTTGCTGACTGTTTGGAGACTTTTAAAAACTGAAATTTTGCAGTCGCATCAATTTTTGTTTAGCTGTAAAATGAAGTTAGGTGTGTTCATACATTAGTGCGGTGTGTAGTTTATGCTTGATCACACTTTCATTAGTCATGAATAGTTCTGAAATTATTCATATCAAGTGGGCCCAAAAGAAGGGCCACAATTAAGGCACTTTTTAAAAAAAAGATTTCATTTATTTATTTTTAGAGAGAGGGGAAGGGAGAGAAGAAGAGAGGGAGGGAAATATCAATGTGTGATTGCTCCTCATGTGCCCCCTACTGGAGCCCTGGCCTGCAACCCAGGCATGTGCCCTCACTGGGAAATCCAACTGGTGACTTTTTGCTTCGCAGTCTGGTGCTCAATCCACTGGTAATCTGGTGCTGAGCCACACCAGCCAGGGCCAATTAATACACTTTTGAAATCCTCTTTAATATCATTGCCACCATCAGACCTTTCCAAGGTAGTCCTATATTTAATTTCAAAAATTGGGCTGAATGAGTTCAGGAGACAGCCTGAGTTTATATGAGTTGAGTTTGGCTTTGTCCTACCAGCTTCCTCAGTACTATTGTCACCCTTAGGTTTTAAAACTGCTTCTATGTGTTTTGCCCTTTTATTTATTTTAGCTGCTGGACACACCTTTTCCTTTTTAAACTGGTGTGCTGATGGCCTTTCCTTGTAATAACAGTTGACATAATGCTGTTGAGCTGAAAGAAAACACTACTAAGGAAACACTGGCTATTTCCAACTTTCTCAGACGTCTGTAAGGAGGAATGCAGGTCTCAAACCAGGGTCGGGTGCAGAAAGAGACACCAGTGCGCATGGCTTGGAATTTCAGGTTCTCAGGCACGCTTCTTTTTGCTTGGGATTTACATCCTCCCCCCACTAGGGTATGGAATTAGAACAATAATGAGATACCTTTCATTTTACCTGTTAGATTGAAAACTGGTTTGAATAAGCAAAAACAACCATTGCTGACAAATACTTGGAGATATAAACTTTCCCTTATTTTTTGTGGTAGGGGTGAGAATTCCTTGACTGTTTTGGCAGATAAATGTGTCAGCAATTATTTGAATCAAAACTCCATGTTTTATGGCAATTCCAGTTCTAGAAATCTAACTTACGTTAAAAACCACATTTGGTAAAGAATGTGTATACACATAATGCTGTTTGTAGCATTGTGTTTCGTGACCATAAACCATAAACAATCTGAATGCCATGAACAGGTGACTTAATAAAGTGTGGTGCACATTTGCATGCACGGGCATGTGCAGTGGAAGATGATATATAGGATATTTAAATGTCCCACGTGGGAGGGGTGCTCACAATATACTGTGAGGTGAATAAAAGCAAATTCAGAGTTAAGTGAATAATATCGACCTGTTGAAAAAAACCCCAAACCTAAAGCCAGATTTTGTGCCCTTCTTTCCTGGTGGAACCATGGAGGGTACAGGAGAGAGAAAAGGACAGTTCCTGCTGTGCCGGAAATTCTTCACAAAAAGCGAAGGGACTTGTCTGAGCTGGAGATCAAGCTCCTGAGAAGAAGTTTGTTCAGAGGACATTTGGAAAGGTAAGAGAGGAGCTTGTCTCTGAGGAAGGTGAGCGCTATCACAGGGATATAGGCAGATGGACAGAACTGAAGCAGGAATGTCTTGGATGACAAGAAAAGCTGGCAGTTCTGTGCACGTACAGAGCCCAAGTTGGCATGTCATCAGGATCAGTGTTAATGGTGTGAACCCAAAGTTCCAAAAGGTGTTGTAGCTTTTCAAGTTTGCCAGATTTTCGGTGATCCCTTCGTGAAGGCTTTTGTGACTGTGCTGAGGATTGTGGGACCATCTATTTCATAGAAGTGCTCAAACCTGGTTAGTGAAGGAATTGATCTGTGTGTGTGGTTATGACAAAGTCAGTAAGAACTAATTGTGCTGACAGATGATACATTGCTTGCTCGATCCCTTGGTAGACATGGTGCATTCTGTATAAAGAATCTCATTCCTGAGAGCTATACTGTTGGAAATTGCTTCCAATAGAAGCAAACAACTTCAGCTGGCCTTTCTATTATCTTCTTGAGGTGGGCTGAAGAAAAAGACCACGCATTTTGTAGGAGGTGGAGATGCTGGCAATGGGGGAGTCTAAACCAACAGGCTTGTTAGAAAGATGAACTAAGGTGTGTACCATAGTTATTTTTGTAATCTGGTCAGTTAATGAACAGTGACTCCTTCCAAACTGAAATATAAAACAACAAAAACAATCCTCCCCTGCTCCACTCCCACTCCTGAGAAAACAGGTTACTGGATTAACTGAAGAGAAAAATGGGACAAGTACACACTCCATTCCTCATGTTTGTTACTCAAGAGAGGTATGGGGGCATATTTTCATTCATTCATTTATTCATTTGTTATATCATAAAAGGGAAACCACAAAGATGGACAGTGGGTAGGAGGAGGGCTGATCACCAATATGGCAGCCAGCCTCATTATCATCCCTCTAAATGTGAGCAGGGGGTTGCCTCTGACTTTTTGAGCACAGAGATTTAGAGATGGAAGTTGATCGAGGAGGAAGAGAATGGCTGGACCATCCATGTTGCCTACAGTTACTGACAGCCGTGCTCCCCTGTACAAGGGTTTTCAGGTTGCCCAGGGCAACTATCTTTTCAGTTTTATGCAACAGTGCAGTAGCATCCTGCTTCAGAAGGAGTTTTACTCAGACCTCTGCCAACTTCCTAGGGTGGGAAGAATGAAGGAGCAGAAGGTTATTGATGGACAAAGGTGCATTTTCTGTAGATAGGTGTCTGTCCAAGCTTCCAGATGAGTCAAGAAATTCACCAGATATTCATGCTTTCTTCTTCATCTCACCCACAGACCTAGGCACCCATTTCCACGTGGGTGTCATTGTCCAAAGATGTGGTAGAAGTACATGGTAGGATAATATTTGGAGTTATTAATCTGTGCTGTTTTTCTCCCTCTATGAGTATGTATTCTCTTCTCTCAGTTCCTCCTCATTCAAGCAGATAGCTGACTATGAGAAAGCGTGAGGTAGGGTAATGTGTCTGGCTACTAATTATCAGTAACCCACTCCGAAGGAGAAGTCAGACAAGATTGCCAGAAGAGGCAAAATGAAGGAGGATTTGTGGGCATTGGCCAGATCCTTTGGCCAGAGATACGATAGGCAGGAATTTTCCAAGCTAAAAAGAGATACCCATAAGAATAAGGGGGTATTGGGAGGAAGTGTAGGGCGGAGTTTGTGGGGGCAAAAAGTTAGGGTCAGTGCCTGATTTGCAACCACATAAAGAAGGGAGTGGTCAGACCTTAGAGGAAACACATGTGTGGTACTGACACAAATGAAACTAAGAGGATCCATTTCCCCAGTGGCAGACATTTTGGAATTATATTAAAGAAATGCTGTGTTGAATATCCTTGTGTCCCCATGCAAGAGTTTTTCTGGGATTTACACTTTAGAAGTTGGCTTGCTGGGTCCTAAACTTCGCATTTTGCTGGATATTGCCAAAACTGTTTTCCAAATTATACAAATTTGCTCTTTCAACCTTTTATATATTTTCTTCTCAAATGTAAACTACATGCCCTATAGTAAAACTTCAATGTTTATTCATCATCATTACTTAACATTAAGAATTTGAAAGTTTTTTTAGTTTCCCACCACACCTGTCATTGTCAGGCTTTTGACTTTTTTCCAGTTTGACAGACATAAAAATGAACCTTGATTTAATTTGCATGTTTCTATTGCTAGCACATTGTAGCTTTCCCCCCATGTATTTATTGTCTGCACAGAACTTCCCTTTTGCGAACTGGAGGTTTATATTTATTTCTTTACTGGAATTTTTGTCTTTTTCTTGTACATAGGATATTTTTATGTATTCTAGATTGCAATTATTCCTCAAATGTCTTTAAATATTTTCTCTTTCTCTAGCTTGCATTTTAACTTTGTTTATGGTGTTCAATATATAGGACTATAACATGTTAATATATTGAAATATATTTATTTTTTAGTTTGTACTTAATGGTTCTTAATAGATTTTATTTTTTGGAGCAGTTTCATGTTCATAGCAAAACTGAGCAGAAGCTACACAGATTTCCCTCATACCCTCTATTTCCACACATGCATAACCTCCTCCATAATAAACATCCCCACCAAAGTGGTTCATTTGTTACAACTGATGAAGCTTTTATATTTTAAGAGATCTTTTACATGAATGTTATGAAGCAATCTACTTTTTTTTCTAAAACTTTTTAAGGTTGTTTGAGCATTTATGTCTTTAATCTATGTGGATATCCTATTTGTACATAGAATGAGGAGGAATTTAATTTTCTATACATGTAAAAGTTTGTCCCTCAGTCACATGGGGTTAGACCATGCTATTGACAGAATTCACCAGCAGTCCCACTGAAAGATGCAGGATAGCAAAGCAGTTCATAGCAGGCATCAGGATTAGACATTGTGGGTAAACCACTGCACTCATGATAAGGCTCAAAAACCAAAGAAAAAACCAGTGGTGTTATCTGGAACAGTTAGTAGGGCGACCACTTTGCAGTCACCCAAGTTGAGGACATTGGCTAACGGGGAACTAGGGACATTCACTGATTGAAACAGGATACAACTGTTGGCCTCCAAGCTGGGTCAAACAGCAAACCACCAGCAAACCTAGCAGCAAATTCGGCAGAACTAATATAGCCACAGAACTTTTTAAGCAACTATAGACAACCAAGAAGAAAGTATTTTCTGGATATGTTTAATATCACTAATTTATTTAATATATTTGACATATATAGTATATTTAACATATACTATAACCTTCTTTAAGTTCTTAAAAAAACTGAACCTAGTGGAGGGAAGAGAAGGATCCTCTTTTAATTGTTTAGTTAGGAAAAATAAGATTTAGATTTATTTCCCCCCAAAAGAATAAAATAAAATCAAGTTTAATAATTTGAGCAGAGATTATAATTTTTCTTATTAAAATTATTTTCTACAAGTGAGATAATTACACAGAATTCACAGTAATTCTTGCCTTTATATAGTTTTTTAAAGAAAATAAAGAAAACCCTGAGTTATAGAAACCACTTAATTATGGTTTCTAATGTAAAGTCTCAGTGTACATCATCTCAGTTATTGGAATTGACCCACTGTGTGATTTCTAAGATGAGTATCAAATTAAACATTTGAAATATAGATCAATCTTTGTAGTAAACATTTTTTAAAATAAAAATAATTAGCTGGGAATATCCCACATGTATTCTGAATCCCCCAGTTTGCCCACGTAATTTTTCTCAATGTTCTGTAGCACATGGGATTCTTTCTATGAATGACATCAGTTTGGAAATACCCCGTGGTTTTCTGAGTTATAAATGGACATCTCACTATGTATGACTGATTATATTATGATTCATACTTTCACTTCTGTTTTTTTATACTATCATTTTGAAAAAGTGAAAATGAAACTGTTTCATTGGTCAACAGTTCACAAGAGAGAGTAAAAAGTAAGGTGAATATAATGTTTCACAAAACATTTCAGGATTATATTTCAAATTTTTAAAAATATCTTTGAAAATATTGTGACAACCATTTCTTAAGGAAGAAACAATGTAGTTGTGAAAATCGCTCTCAGAGAGTTAATCTGGGACTTAGCATTGACTATTGTCAGAGTCCTGTTTTACACAGAAACATTTCTTCCAGCATCTCTCTCTGTCTAAAAACTGTGTAGAAATCAGCCATATACTGCTATAATTTGTTCCCTTAAATACTGCAGTATGGTAGAAAAATGATGATAGCTAAAGAGTTAGGAAGAAAGAATGGGAGGAAAAAAGAAGGAAAGGAAGGGGGAAAAAGAAAAAGGAAGGAAGGGGAAAAGGATAGATGGAAGGAAGGAAGGAAGGAAAAAAGGAAGGAAGGAAGGAAAAAAAAGAAGAAGGAAGGGAAAAAGGATAGATGGAAGGAGGGAAGGAAAGAAGGGAGGGAGGAAAGAAGAAAGGAAGGGAGGAAAGAAGAAAGGAAGGGAGGAAGGAAGGAAAGATGGAAAGGCATGCACTGTGGAAAGGTCCCACCTGACTCCAGGTTTGAGAGACTTGATTCATTCAGGTTTCCTTAGGGCAGGAGTCACACCTGCTTATTGTTGTGTTACCTTGTATCTTTGTCAGTTCCTGGCACATAGCAACGTTCAACAAATTTTTGTTCAGTAAATGAACATAGTAGCTCACAAACAATTTCCGTATCTCATGGTTTTCTGTGGAAAACCACAAGAAGAAAATGGCATCTGAGGTCTCAGGATTTTAGTAACCATATAGTATCAGGAATCTAATGAACTTATCTTATAAGATTCTTAAAGTAGCATCACAAGGCATGAGACCAAAGGCTAGATGTCCCAATGCCTTGTGATTCTTTAACTTCACTTGTTAGAATGAAAATTTAACCAGAGATTATAAACCCCTTAAAGATTAATGTGGCTTAAAAAATCTTTTTTATTAAGTATATATTTACCTTTCTGAGCTGCCTGTCACCACATGGCAGTTTCCACCAAAGAATTGTCTTGCTGGACCTTATGTGTTTTCCTATAAATGAATTAAATCCTCACCTTCAAATCTCTCCTTCCCAGACTAAATTTCTTTTTCTACCTATACTGCTTGATGCTTGATTTTCAAATTTACCAACTCCTTGAGCTTAAGGCATTGAAGAATGATCCTATCTAAGAGAGGAAAGCACCCTCTGTAACCATCTTCAACATCTTAAGATGGGGCAGTCAATCACTCTTTGGATTTCTATGACATTGAAACACAGGAAGGAATGGCTGTGTAAAAGGTAAGGTGTAAAAAATGTCCCAAGGGCAGCACATTTGTAAGGACTGTTTAGTGGGAAATATAAAAGTTACTCCTTCCAAAAACTGTCAGGAGAGCTGCAAACACCGTTAAAATTACTAGAACATCCAATGTCAGTTATACCAAAAACCTGAGATGAAAACATCATGGGGAATGTGCTGAGAATATTAATAAAATCATTCTTATTTTAAGCTACTACCTTTTCTGATAGTTAATCAGCAGTAGATTACAGAGCAGAATTGCTATAAAGATTAAATGGATATCAATGAAAAGAAAGTCAAACAGTGAGATTCTATTTGAAAACCGAAGGCTATTAACAGCAGAAATATGGAAATCAACTTACTGAAACAGAATAGCTAATAAGCCAATAAGACTTGACTTGTAATCTGTTAAATATTTTTAAAAGAAATAATGTGTTAAGCAGAAAGGGAGTTGGTCAGTCTGGCACATGAGAGAAGAAAACAAAGAGTTTATGAAGTACACTTTGGCAGAGAATTTCAGAGAAATTTGTTCCCAAGATTTGTCATTTTTGGTGCTGATTGTTGAAATTGCGGCATTAGTTATTCGTTGCTTGATGTCAATGAACATCTTGTTTAAATCAATCCCTACTTACTCTGAATTCAAATTCACTAAATGCTATGTTGATTATAATTTGATTTCTGACATAACTTTACAAGGAAGGAATGCACTGGCCAGAGGATCCCTTGGCAGTTGTATCTTTCATCATAATTAATGTTTTTTTTTCCTCTGGGTTTGCACAGACATCTCCTCAATCTAGTCCGTACAAGTTGCACTTCCCAAGTTTGACCTAGTCTGGGTGCTGTTGGTATTGATTATTCGTGTAGACAAGGCAGAGCTTTGGGCTGCCATGGCTCTCCCAAGGCTGCTGCCACTGTGATGAGCCCTCCTGGCCGTCCTCCTTTTTGTGGGGACAGTGTGAAAGAGTACCTGGTAGACTGCTGCACCACAAATGTTGGTTGCCATTCCAAAGTGTTCCCTCCAGGAGCTGGTAGAAAGGAGAGGAAAAGGAAAGGTGTACTGAGAAGAAGAAAGCAGGGAGGAAAAAGAGAGCAGAGGAGTTGGCTGAAGAAATGCTTCATTGACGTACGAAGTTCTGATAGAAATTTCCCTTGTGATGGCATATGGTACCTTGTCAAATGTGATAGTTAATTTTGTGTCAACTTACCTGAACCATGGGGTGCGCAGACATTTGGCCAAACATTGTTCTGGGCGTGCTTGTTAACATTTGAATTGGTAGACCTTGTAAAGCAGGTTGTCCTCCCCCACGTGGGTGGGCCTCATCCAATCGGTTGAAGGTCTGGATAGAACAAAAGGCTGATCCACTTGAGCAAGAGGGTACTCCTTCTGCCTGGCTGCTTTTGAGCTGAGACATCAGTTTTGTTTTTTTTTTTCTTGCTTTCAGACTCTAACTGAATCATCCATCGGCTCTTCCTGGGTCTCAAGCCTGCCCCTGTTCTGACTGGGTCTCCTGCGTGCCAACGGAAGGTCTTGGCCTCTTGCCAGCCTTCATGATCACGTGAGCCATTCTCGTTCTCTGTCTGTGTACATCCTATGGGTTTTGTTTCTTTGAATAACCCCGACTGGTACATCAGGTGTTTTTAAGAAACGGAATTTGGCTAGACAGTTTTACTTTTGCAAATGAATTAGGTCTTTAATGCATTCATTGGCAAGGGAATATTTTCATCTAAATCAGATTTTCTGCGACTCCGTGTAAATGTGTTTTCCATTTTTTCCTTTAATGAAGACACGTCCCTTCCCACGAACGCTTGTCAAATTTATCCCTAGTGGCACAAAATTAAATATAATAATTAACTTAAAAATGGGGTGGACTTTCATGTGAGAAATGTCTCTGGTACATTTCGCCTGGTTGGTTTTGTTTGTGATGCCACCACATTTCCTTTAGCTCAACAAGCTATTCCCTTCAGCTCCCCAAACTCAAACCTGACTCTCCTCTTCAGCAAACCACCCACTACAAAGTCAACAGCCCTACAACTTGCAAGTCCTGCCAAAATGCTTTTGAGGATAATTTATTACAGGAAAATATAAATCAACAAGGGCTTTTACTCCATCCCAGTAACAGAAGAGCATTCACTAATTTCATAAGTATTTCTTGAGCACCTACCAATGTAGCAGACTGGAGAAACAAAGATGAAACAAACACAAACTTTTTCCTTAAAGAAGGAATATGGGAAAATAGATATGAAAGCTCAAAAGGAAAGGAAAATGCCTGGTGTTTATGGAGCACATCTGCTTTACCTGGCATGCTATTGGGGGCTTTGCAGTGGGTCTTCACAACAGCATTCCAAGGCAGATACTATCATTTCTCATTTCTGAGAACACTGAGGCTCAGGGAGGTCCTCTGGTTAGGAGAGTAGAAATTATGAAATTATAGCTAACATTTACTGAGCATCAGTGAGAGAGCAGAGTTCAAACTTGTCCCTTACAAAGCCAGAAACATATGAGTTGCTCTTTCTCCCTCTCCTTTATTCTTCAAATGTGTGCCAACTTTAAGACTTCCCAGTTCTACTCCAGTTAATCCAAGGATACCGTCATTTCTCACCTAGATCATTGGATTAGGTTCCTACACCCTTTTTGATCACCTCCCAATTTCTTTTCCACGTAGTAGCCAGGCTGGATTTTTGAATTTCAAATCTCATTAAATTATAACTCTTCTCAAAATATGACACAGTTTCTCATGTTCATTGGATAAAGTTAAAAAATCATTGTCTTAGAAAACCAAAGACAAGGTTCTAGTTTCTGGACCTTAGCTACCACTCTATCCACATTCCACATCAAGTTTCTCTTCCTTTAGGCACACGGATCTTTTGTCATTGCCGTGTTCTAATCACATGCCTCTGGCCATAGGACCTGTTCCCTCTGCCCAATCTGCTCCTCCCAATATTCTTGAACATTATTTCATTCAGAGATTTTACCATAATTGGGATTTCTTCATGTGATCCTTCAATTAGTGAGTGTCCCCCCCACTAGATTAGAAACACCAACAATTCTGAAAGGGACTGTGTCTTTCTTTTTCCTCCTATTGTATCTCTGCCCTAGCAAAGTGCAGGCACATAACAGAGCTTGACAAACAAAGGCATGGTCTCTATCAGTGCTCACATCCTCTGTCCCAGAAATACTTCCATTCCTCAATTTACACGTGCAGCCAGAGGGGTTCAGTTGGTTTATTGACATGCCCCAAATTGCAAAACCAGTAGGTGGGAGAACTTGGTGTTTTTACTTTTCCACACTATATCTTAGACCTCTCTGTTCCGTAAGCCTTGGAGAATAACAAGAACCACAAGACTATGCCCATCTCCCCACAACCCCCATTTTTTGTTACTGAATTACATTGAACACCTGGATTTTCAGTGATTGTACTTATTTCTGAACACACATTTTTGTTTTGGAAAAATGAACTGACTAGCTTTTAATAAAATCTGGTTAAGAAAAAATAACCATGGATGGTCCCATAACCAGAAACTCTAGTTATTTTTGATTTGGTGGATGATACTAATAAATAAAATTTTCTTTCCAGATGTGCTGCGAAAGAAGTTGATGTGACAAGCAGGATGGTTTAGTTCAAGTAACATACATACACTGACAAATTTTTACCATCTCTTTTAGTAATACTCAGGATGACTTGCCTGGTTATACTCTTTTTATTAAGTTGGGCCACATACGATGGCTGATAATTATTTTTGATTACAAAACAGTGTATTCATGTGGTTTAATTCCTTCATAAAGAGGTATTTCACTATCCTCTACATCCTAGGAAACATTTCATTTCTTTTTCTATTTTTTTAATTCTCACCCGAAGATATATTTATTTATTAGAGAGAGAGAGAGAGAGAGAGCGCAACAGAGAGAGATGTGAGAGAGAAACATTGATTGGTTGCCTCTGATTTGTTTCTGGACCAGGGATTAAACCCTCAACCTAGGTATGTGCCCTGACCAGAAATTGAACCTGCAACATTTTGGAGTGTGGGACGGTGCTCCAATAGACTGAACCATCCAGGCCAACCTTTCATTTCTTGTCAGCCCATTGAAAAGAGGTCAATTTGGATCAACTTTGCTCACTAGAATGTCGATCCCCTTTCCTCCCCATTACTATATGTACATTCATCTTTCATCTGGAAGCTGTGGACTAGTTAGAGGTTATCTGCTATTTGATCAAGGGTAGTGAAGCTTCGTATACTAAAATGAATGGAGGAATTCACAAATTCCAAGGACCCAGTATATTTATAACTCTTCTTTAAGAGAACATGGCTCAAAGCAATATCTTCTTGCATACTTTGCTATGACCCATGGTGATTGCTCATGTTGAGGGAAAGCAGCAGGCACCATGGATTGGACCAGGGAGCAGGAGGTAACCTCTATTAAAGAAAAGGAGATGAGAGATCATGTGGACCAAAACAGACGACCTTGGCTTCTGAATTTCCAGTTTCTACTCTGTCTCTAGGAGGCCCTGCTGTCCATTATTCCTCATCTGTGAATATCCATGGAGTTTTTCTTTTATAGCTTTCTAATAAAACTCTTTATTTGTGCTTGTTAGGGAAAACTCTTTTCCTCATCACTAAACAATCCTTGACCAAGATAAGAATTAAATGGGATGACTGTGAGGTTTTTTTGTTTTGTTTTTCTTTTCTTCTTTTATAAACTCTAAAGACAAATATGACAAGTGGCTATTTAGAAAGAGAAATGTCCTTTTTCTGTGCAAGTTGGCTTCCATAATAGAAATTTATTTTCTCTTGGCCAATTAGACTGTTTGCAAAAAGCCAGTAACCAAGGAGAAGAAGATGTTGCTTCAGTGAGGTATGAATGCATGTTATTAGACAATCAACACAAATGCACAAGCGAACATTATTCATTTGCAATCCAGAGGCTTTAGGAAGTTGTTCAGTTGAACTTCCCCTTTTCCCTTTAGGAGGGATTAATCGGAACTCCTGTGGTTTATGGACAACCAAGAAGATCACCGCTGGCCACACTTCAAAACTTTCTTGAACAGCTATAAAATTAATTGGCTTAGACCTTAAGTACCATTCCTTATGAAAAGATTTTGTCCCTACGAACAAGTGGTTTTGAAGAAATTTTCACCAAGGCATAAAAAACACATTGGAGAATACTACAAATGAATTTATTTTATTTATTTCACAAACCTTTTCACTGTCCTTCAGAGGGGGTTATTCAAGCAAAGATTGTGCTGAATTTAAAGGGCAAAGATTTGAAATCAGAAGAATCACCTTTTCTTTATTTCCGAATAGCAATTTCCAAAGCTTTCATATCTTGCTTTTCCTTATCTACAGGTAAGAAAATCTAGGGTTGACCTGCATTTCCTTCAGTAATGTTTGTTCAGTTAAACAGCAGACATCTTCATCTTCTTCATGTGCTATCTTTGGTACCAGATGTCAATAGGTAGAGCCATTTTGGAGCTATTCCAAGGGTAAGTGATGGGTGTAGAGATCATATCAAGAGTCCATAAGAAAATAATGTTGCTGGTTTAGAACCCCAAGGACAATATCTCTTAATCGGAGCAAAGATTGCATTTGAAAGATGTTTCTTATCCCTGATAAATAACGTGTTGCATAGGATGGGATGTAGGTTTCTTTTTTTTTTTTGGTGGTGGTGGTTAGAGACTGAATTAGAAGGGAACTCATTATTATGGGATAAAAGCACAAACCTTCATGAATGTATATTCCCCAAAACTGAACTTGAGACTCTGTGTAGCCTCTCACCCAAGCCTGCAGTTATTCAGACATTCTAGAATCAACAAAGTGTATTAATATTCTGAAGGCTCTGCTGGTCCTGACTGCTCGCTATTTCTTCAAGTCTTTCTTCAACACTGCTATTGACAAGGGGCACTGGTAGCTAATGTCTATGCCCTTTAAATGTCTACTATGTACCAATTGCCATTTGGGCCAAATGGAGAAAATAATGTAATTTAATAATATTTCAGGCACTATACCCAAGCCTATGTACTATTATATATTAACTTTTAAAAGAATCCTAAAAAGATATTATTGAATCTATGTGTGTTTTATAGATCCAGAGACTGAAGTTTGAAAAGGTGAACTTGACAGATGCCATCCATACACACACAATTATTAACTAAGCAGAAGTTTCAGGATTCAAATCCAAGCTTATTTGATTCCCAATCTGTTGTTCCTAACTAATATAGTCTGCTATATCTAAGCACCAATTTTTGGCCTTTAAGGAACTGAAATTTTAGTCATACTGGTAAACTTGTTAGTAGTTGGTCAAGCGGGTGATGGGGTGATGGTGGAGGGAAGCATAGACACTGAGAGAATATGGGGGTGGCACCTAAACTTGACTGATGGGATGAGACATGGCATCCTGGAGAAGGTGACTGTGCTGGATGAGTACGTGTCTGTCAACACTGATGAAAGAAAACCAAATTTGGGGCGTTGGGGAGGGCATGTGCACACACTAGAAATGAGCTTATTTTTGTGGACTTGGGACAAGAGTAGAAGTTGAGGAGTCATCTTGGATGGGACTGGAGAAGCAGGTGGTGACCTTGCATGGGTCCACTGTATAGCATTGTATAACTAAAGGATTGGATTTTATCCATAAATCAATAGGAAGACCTCGAGGACTTCATGAATAAGAGTAACACGATCAGATTTGGATGCTAAAAATTTCTCTTTGGAAGTTGTATGGAGGTTGGGTTTGAAGTGGTTGGAAGAAGAGAAACCAGGTTTTGCTGTTAAAAAGTAATTCGTGCCAGAAGAGATGAGCCCCCAAATATGATAGTGACAATGTGGATGAAGAGGAAGGGAAGATCTGGGCAACTTTTGGAACTGAATTTACTAAACTTAGTGGCAAGATTATATGTAAAGAGGAGATGAGTAAAAAAGAAAAAAAACCTGGAAGATGATTCCCAGTTTTCTCTCTTGGCTGACTTGTTTCATCCCAGGAGTGGCTACTCAGGAGGAGCAGATCACCAGTAAAATAATAGGGTACCTCTATGGGATACTCAGGTAGGGAGGCTTGGAGTTGTACCAATAGGTGGAGCTTAGCAGAGAGGTGTAAGCTAAAGATACGCTTCTGGTACTCATCGGCATAAAGGTGGTAACTCAGTTCGTTAGAGAGGATGAAGTCCTTTAGTGACGTGTGAAGAAGGCGGAAGAGGAGGATCTGTAGGAAAGCTCTGATATTTACAGGATGGGTAGATGAAAAGCAGCCTGTAAAAAGTAAAGAGAGAGAAAAACCAGGTGGGTAGAAAGTAATCCAAGGCTGATTATATAGTCAATTAAACAAAGGTACGTAAGAACTCCCAAAAGGAGAGCGGTAGGGAATAGCTTTAAGTTCTACAGAGAAGTGAGAAAAATTGAAAAGCATCGTTTAAGTCTAGCATCAGGATGATGATGGACATGCCTCTTCAGTTTAATGACAACTTTTGTCCCACTGTCCTAACTGGGATAAGGTTTAGTGTGGTCAGATGGCCAGGGAGAGAGGGGTCAGCTTGGTATACCAGTATAATGTCCACAAAGAGATGGCATGGCAGAAAAGGATTTCTCTCCCCTCCCTCCCTCCCTCCCTCCCTCCCTCCCTCCCTCCC